>CAAALY010000090.1:0-13134 GCA_900617795.1 Protopolystoma xenopodis
CCCATTGGGTCTTATCAGAGTTTCCCTCTTACTGTGTAGGATGCATCTCTTTACTTCCTGGATCAATTATTTTACTCGATCCGTGCTACTCGATATTCTAGCTCACCTCTAATGACAGGTTTACGCCAGCTTCCTTGAGTGACTTACTTTCCTGGATGATGAAATCATTCGCTCCAATGGGATAGTCAGGAGAATACTATTCAAAAAGAAATCACATGAGAGAATAATCCTCAATTTTCAGTCTCATCGCAACTATGGACCTAAGATAGGAATAATGAGTAACTTGCTTATCAGAAGTTTAAGATTAATGGAAGCTGAGTTCTTGAACGAGGAACTTGATAAACTGATTTGAATTTTCCTAAGTAGCGGGTATCCCAGAAAATTTATAAAAAGAAATATACAAGCCATAAAGAGTAGATCTCAACTTGGATTTTATGAAAATAAGATCAGTAGTCAGGAAGATGACCAAAAGTGGATACACCTGCCCTTCTATGAACTGAGCCAAAAATTGCGACCGTTGCTAATTAGGAATATTAAGGGGATAGCGAAGGAAAAGACAACACTCTTCAACAGCCTGCCGACGAAACACGAAAAGGTTGGGAAATTGGATTACTCGTGAGTTTATCTCATCAAATGCGGCGACGGTGGGCAGAAGTATATTGATGAAACAGGAAATAAAATCGGCCCACGAGTCAAGGAAACCTAAAGAATCTGCAGAGACATGGATATGGGAAGATCCGAAATAGCGAAACACATTGACACACGAAATCGACAGAAATGCTGGCTACATATGGTGAAAATAGCAGAAAATACAAGATACGAGAAGCTTTCCGTACCCTGATTGAAAGAAATCTGATAAACTAGAGACTTGAAGAAGGCAGGGTAAGCAAAACTTTGCACACTGCCCGTGCAAACTTGGAGGAAATCAGGCAACAGTAAGATTAGCAAACGAAGAGGACTGGAACAAAGTAGTATTTTTAATTTTAGGAAAAGAAATCGCGAGACCAAAGAGGAATAATCAGAAACTAAGAGGAGATGCCTACAGTTAGCCGATTCAAATCTAGTTGAACTATCACATTTGGGGGTCGTCACACAAGAGACTATAGTACAAGAAAGTCTTAGATTTTGCATTGAAGATAAAAGTTTTCTTGACTCGTTAACTTGATTTTTGTTGTGGCGATGATATCTTTGCTCTGATGATGTTCGTTTATGGCGGACGAAAGCTTAGCACCTTTTCACCGGAATCGAAGGGGGTTACCTCAGAAATAGCGTCAGCATGAATCTTTCAGTAAAACCAATCGACAGCTGCTCAAGAGGAATCCGCCGTCGTCTTCTGGTAAAAGCGAGCTTCGAATCTCTTCATCCAACACTTTTACTCGAAATGAAAGTAAGCTCATAAAAATATTAAGGCCTGGCATGTCCTTGAAATCACGTCTGCTCTTAGGCCTATTGCCACCCGTGAAAGTGTTATTTAATGATAGCATGCCGAAAGCATATTCTAATTACCAAGGTGAGATCGAAACTGCAGTCCATTATGAATTAAAATACCTTTCTGGAGGCAAAGCCAAGTAATATCCAACGGCATCGCTTGGAATCTCATATAATTGTGGGAAAATTCAAGAAGTTCCTTTTTCCCTTATGAAAACTTTGGGTAACTACATCTGTAACTTAAGATCTAGTGATAGTCTCAAAACCTGATAACTACGAATATATGTTTTTTTTGGGTACGCTTCTTTATTTTTTCTAAACAATATTCAGTTGTAATTAATTGGCAATTAGTGTCCACCATTATTTACATCATTCTAGCTTAGTCGCAAACTTGCCTTATCTCTTATAATGATCTTATCTTGTTTACTGGTGAACTTGGTGGCTTATTCTAATTGTATACGCGAACTGCGAGTGGGCTTTTAAAAATATAGTAACTTTGCCTAAAGAGAACCTCATGCCTGAAATTTGAAGTGAATTTTAGTCTAATATTTATGTGGATACATGCATAATTTTTGCATGGCCTATTGAAGCTGCTCCTCTCATTGACCCAACTATTGCCGACAAAAACCGTTGTCAATTTGCAACGGCATGCCTCGAAGTTTAAGGAAAACCTTGACAATAACTCGCCACTTGCGACGGCGAAAACCGTGCAGGCGAAAACGTGCTCTTGCTAATCATTATGCATCCTGGTGTATAAAGGTAAAATTTGGCTCAGCTGAGTGTTTTGAAAATATACAAATCTTCGAAGATATGATGACCGAAATGGTGTGGCCTCCGGTATGGTCGCAGTCTCCTTTCGATTTTTAGAAGTCGTTTAACCTTGTCGCAACTTGATCTTGTTGTCCGGGAGACTTAATAGAACGTACCTAGTCCGAAGTCCTCTGCCATAGTAGTTATTATAATTCCCAGCCTCAGACAGTGGATTTGATACGTTCTCAAACATTGTGATAAGAGGGTAAGGAGTAGATAGATAGGCCAGGACAGAAAGAGGAGTGATACCTTAATATTATTTGGCAGAATGTTGGTGGAAGGATTGACTTAACTTGTCTTTGACGAGTTCGTTGCTTGGTGCGAACAATGGCAGCACTCATTGATGATGCTGACTACGATGCCTGCGAAACCTTTTGAGAATGTACCAAGTCCACTGTCTGATGCTGGAAGTTACGGTAACTACTATGACAGAGGACTTCGGACTAGGTGCGTTCTACTAAGTCTCCCGGACAACATGACAAAGTTGCGACAACGAGGTCAACCGACTTTTATGAAAATCTTGTTGCATCTTAACTCTATTAGCCGATACCAATTCTACACCCTCCGTATTCTAGATCGTCATCTTGAGAAGACCTTCAGTTATATTCCACTTGGTTCAACTCCTAAAGGTGAACTGCACCTTTGCGATTTTCGATAAGCTTGCAAACGCTTTCCTATTGTAGCATCATACTCCCTTTATCGAATATTCTATATATGTCATAAAGCAACATTTTCCATCATATTCAATTTTCTACCCGTCTCAATATTGATTTGGTATTCATTAATTTTGTCTTGTTTTATGACAAAATTTTTATGAAGTATTCCACACATTTATTTATGCAGTCTCTTTGCAGGAGTCCTAAGATATTGCAACCACTTAATGTCCGTGTCTTACACTATGTCATGACAATAGTTTTAAGTACAATATATTTCTTTTTATAATTTTATTTTAATAGCTGGCATTCACCTTAGACGGTTCAGCTAGGGCTATTTCTTAGCTAAGTTACATAATCACTTTTTGCTATCAGCCATTTAGAGTCGATTTAACAATTTATGTTAAGAGTCTTTAATAAATCTACACATTTGCATGTGATCTGCATCCTAAGAGTAACACAAGTCTAGCATTTTAAATTCATATGATAAAAGAGGTGGGCTGACCTCGTTGTCTCAACTTGGTCTTGTTATCAGGGCGACTTAGTAGAACGCACCTAGTTTGAAGTCGTCTGTCATAGTAGTTGTCATGATTTTCAGTATCAGACATTCTCAGACGTTTCGCTGGCATCATAGTCGGCATCATCAGTGAATTTTGCCATTCTCCGCACCAAGCTACGAGCTCGTCAAAAGAGACAAGTGAAGTCAATCCTTCCACCAACGTTCTGCCAAAAACGGATTGACATCACTTGTCTCTGACAAGTTGTAGCTTGGTGCGGAGAATGGCAAAACTCATTGATGATGTCGACTATGATGTCGGCGAAACGTTTGAGAATGTACCAAGTCCACTATCTGATGCTGGGAATCATGACAACTACTATTGCAGACGACTTCGTAATAGGTACGTTCTACTAAGTCGCCATGACAACAAGGCTAAGTTGCGACAACGAGGTCAACCCACTTCTATAAATCGGAAGGAGACTGCGACCATACCAGAGGTCACAACATCTTGGCCTTCATATCTTCATATGATAATATTGGCTCTTGGTAAATACGTTATTAGAAAACCTTCTGTTTATTATGCTACCATTATGCTCTTTTGTATCTGCAGAATTCGCTTCCGTATCTGTTTTCATCATTATACAAATGCTGTTAGTTTTCCTAGCTTCAGCTCATCACCTTTCAATTCGTTTTGATACCGCCTTCATCATTATGTTTTGAATCGACTTTTGTGTTCGAAGGAAAACTTGTTTAGAGGGAATTCGTGAAATATTCTCACAGGAAACTGAAGGAAGTTTACCTTGAGACCAAAAAACTGTTTTGAATGAAGACCTTATTGGTTCACCGTTCTGCGACCATGGCGCACCTGTGCTGAGCTTTCCGATAGCATGATAGACGTCGTCAGAGAGAAAGCATACTTTCTGAGAAACTGGATAACATGCTAAAATACTAGAAAAAGTGGCTGGACTCAAATCTACTTAGATCTTACACCTAATTTTGCTACCTTAATTAGGAATCCCATGAATTGGTTGGTTACCTCACCCTTATCCTATATAATTGCAGTTGGATGAAGCTGATTCATAAAGAGCAGTGGACACGGTCACAGATACTTCGATAAAAAAGGATCACACTCTGAAGTCAAATTGAGAATCGCTTAAATCTAAATAAAATTGTAGGCTTTTGGTTTCATATTTTCAAGGCTATTTTCCTATTTGGCAACACGCAATAAAGAGATGGAACAACTAAAATCAAAATATGAATTTAGTCGCACTAGTTTAATCTTAGATATGAAAACCAAGCTTTCAGTGACTTCTGTTTTGGTCACAGTCTCCCTTCGATGTATATAAGTGGTCCGACTTCATTTTCCCAACTTGGTCATGTTATTACGGGGACCTAATTGGAAGCAACTTTTTCAGGTCCCTCCGCCATACTCTATGTGATAATTCCAAGGGTCGACGTCAACTGTCTATTTGATGAGCTATAGCCTGGTGCTAAGAGTATGAATCTCACTGACGATGCCAACAGAGCATCTGGGAACGTACCTAGTCTATGGTCCAACTCTGAGAATTATCATAACTTCGTACAAGGTGCTTCAAACCAAGTCATTTAATGTGACTTAAGGGCTGGTACTTGAGTTTTCCTACAACCAACTTAGTAGGCTTCAAAATGCCATTAAATTTCACTCAGCCTTGCTTCATAAAAATTTATCTTATTCAAGATGGACTGCAGTTTTGCTCTCAACCAGTTATCATAAGCTCCGTAATCTTGATTTTTTACCAGGTCATGAGTGTCGTTGCGACTCTATCACTCTTATACACATCCAAGTGTGCTATTGGGGCATGCAGCAGATTATTTCGCACAATACATTATGATATTATCTATTCAGCAACTACTGATATAAATGAAACCTACTTACATTATTGAGGAGACCTTCATTTAGCTTGAAAGCGTATAAAAAAGAGATTCGTAGATTGATCTCACCAGAAGCCGACGGCTAATTCCCGTTACACTGTAGTCGTTTGGCTTTAATGCGATGTTCAAGTTGTCGCAATCCACGAGATATCCTCCATCGCCTCTGGTGAAAACGAGCTGAGCTTTATTTCATCATATAATGGACATCTTCAGAGCTGGAACTCATTCTTATAAAAGAATTACGTTAATACTAAATCAAGAAGACTATCCGGCTCTAACTTACTTTTTATCTATACTCATATCTACAAACAAAAATGAATATGCATAGATAGAGTAGAATTGTTTGGCTAATTATCCTTAGCCTGCTTTCACCCGAGGCGAGACAGGCTCTCTCGTGGACTGTTTCAACCTGAGCTTCGTATTAAAACCAAGTTGTTGCAATACAATGGGGAATCAGTCGTCGTCCTATGATGACACCAAACTACGAATCTCTTCATTCATTTTCATTCGAAATGATTCTACGCAACAATGTTATCACAGAAGATGTCCAGTTACTCTTCATATATACCAACCTACTTACATCGTAAATAAGTAACATCGTCGATTGCAATAGCAGATTCGTTTGCATTATCCATACTCATTATAACTGTGATTTGCGTGAGGTCTGGTTTGCCTTGAATATCACATCTACTGTATGACCTACCTTGACCCTTTGAGCATTTTTTGTTCACAGTATACGTTCGAATGGACACGCACACACGCGTCAACATCATAGTATTATTATCATGCAAATGACTTTGGTAGGGAAACATTGGTTCGATCACATTCCCATCAACTTTACACCGTCTGCAGCTACTTAGCAGAAGACATACAGGGGAAATATGAAGTAGCCAACCGCCACAGAATGTTTCATTAACTGGGTAATGTTAGGCTAGCAGGCGTAGGCAGGATCATAGCCCGCCACCATTCTTTGTTTAGTGTTTAGCTAAATTTTCTTAACGAATGCTTTTATCCTCTCATGATGTCTGCTACATGATATATCTAAGCCCAGCCTTAATTCATCGTAATTGCAAGACGGGCGTAGAGAGCTTCTACGTTTAGATCAACAATCAATAGGTCAAGGAAATTTTCCTTTTGTTTCAGATAGTTTCAACCTGGGATTCCATTCAACTCCTCTTTAAAATCGAAATGAAAGGTATAAGGATAAGAAACCCTGAAGCAGCTTATGTTTATGTTGTCAACTTTTGTCTTGATTTTAATTAGCATCGCCAATAAATCTTACTTTCCCAATATTTCCGTGATGTCTGGCAAGCCTCACTTTTTTTTAATCTTTGCAAATTTCTTATGAACCATCACTTATTTATTATTTTACATAATTTTATCTCCAAATCGCATTTCACCATAAACAAAGCTGAGTATTATAAGTCATTTGTTGGTCTGAAAAATGTAATCCTTGGAAATTTATATATCTCTGCCAAATTTATATTATTCAAATCCGTGCCCTCGATGATAATGTGTATAATTATTAGATTGTTTGGTGGTTTTTATCCAACTTGACCAATTTTATTCTCATTTATGTCACCTTAGACTTTCTGAGTTTCTGACGTTGCTTTTTGTGAACAATGAATAGACTATTTTATAAACTTTATTGTACGATATCTTATGGCTGACTACTGCGTCAGGAAATTTCTAATTGAATTTGTTTTGTTATCATAGTTAATGCAAGACGAACTCTGCTGGAAGATCATACTTTTCGGATGTCTATTACCATTTTTCTTTTATAAGAATTTAGTTAGCATTGGCTGCTTAAGGTGATTTAAGGATTGATGGTTAGATTTCTTACAATGAGATGATTAAGTCTTCTGATGCCATTGAATTTCACTTGACTATGCCTCCCGAAAACTTATATTATCCAAAGTGAACAAGAGTGACAATACCTTAAAAAAAATTCACCTGACTTTTGCCAATCGTGTTACGAAGTATGTATATGACAATAAAAGGCTTGCATTTAGCAGAAATAATTCTGAACAAATCACAATTTTGAATTATTAAACATTGTTGGGAAACAATTATCTTGTCTATTTATATGATGTTTTGATTAAGGATAGTATTACTCTGAAGATATTTTAAGAGAGCTATCCTGTCAAAGAAACTCTTAGCTCGGCTTCATCCTGATTGACGGGCGCTACTCTGAAGAATAATTCATGGACTCCATGCGTTCACTACACTCTTCCTTAGTATAGAATCTCCAGTTTCCAATTTTAAGATGAGCTCTATGTCCATTAGTTTGTCAATGATGCAAACCGAACTCTTCATTTTTCATGGCTAACATCGAGGTATTTTGGAAGGTGGCAATCTCCTCGTAAAATAATGGACATATGTTTTTATACTAAACTGGCAGGCCTTATCGTCTCGCTATACGTAAATGTGACTATGGCTACACTTAAGTTGGTAACTAATATGAAATTTGGCGACGACAATCTAGCTGTTGCTGACAGGAAACAATGATGCGGGTAAGACTGGTCTCGTTGCTTGCTTGCTGCATGCTATTGCAATAATATTTCATCTTTTTTTATAATAATTAAATTGCTTCTAAGAAAGATTTCTTCCTTATCAACCGGAATTTATATTTATTTTTCGTTTCAATTATCCTCATGTATCTCTATTATATTCATTTCCAAAGTAATTCGCGTTTATCTTTGGCTACATAATCTGATTATCTTTATTTTTTTATTGACTTGATTTAATTATTATTAGATTTACCATTATCAACTTGGATTTCTATCCTGCGCTAATTTTATTCAGCACTTAGCTTTATTTTAATTAGTATTTTTCGTCCATTTTTATCATTCCCAATCCCTTTCACCCTCCTACCATTTTTTAAGTTCCATCTAGAAGCTCGACATACATTTGCTAATTTTCCTATCCTATCTGGCCGTCTCGATCGGCCAACTGCAATCGCTTTCAGTCCTGACCAAGGGGGCCTTGTGGCCATCGGCCAGGCCAATGGTCGAGTAGCTCTCTGTCAGCTGCTTCACTACCGGCACTATTGAGATCTCGCAATCAATTCGTGCCTGTTACCTTTCTGATTTCATTCTTTCCTTTCTTATATCCATTATTCATCATCTGTTTCTTTGCTTAAAATTTACCTCCTATTTCTTCGAGCCTTTTATTTTGATCCATGTTCATAAAGTTTTTCCTTCCCCTCTACTTTTTCACTTTTCTTTATCTTTAAATTTTTTTTACCTTTTTGTATCAAAGTTAGCAACTTTATCTTTTTATCAGAATTATCTCATTTCTTTAATTCTTATATTGAGTCATCTTTCATATTCTTGTGTCAATTTTTATTACACACACTATAATTCTTCTCATAACAATCTCTTCGGGCATGCTATTAGCTATATTGCAATGCAAATTTTCATTTGAAAACTTGTACAAATACCCATATATCAGTATAACTATATATAAATATATATAATTTTGATTCTTTTATAAATTCAATATGTAATTTGAATTAATGACTAGCATGGGTAATTTACTGTGGAAGCAAATTTTGTTTATTTAGTAAAAATCCTCTTGCTACTTCTTGGTTAACTCAGTCGAAATTTTTTTAAATTGTCACAAGTCTCAGGTAAATGGAAAACAGCTTCTATAATCCTGACAATTCACTTGATCATGGAAATTCTCAGAGGCTTCATCTCTTTTTTCGCGACCTAAGCATATTTTCATCAGGGCTTCTTCCACCTTTTCCATTTTTGTATTTGATCAGCATATAATTGTTGACTGAGTTTATTCCAGAAAATTTTGCTGGCATCTGTGAGAAGTATCAGCCACAGGACTGAACTTTAACCGTTCGAGAAAACATTTAACGTCGAATCCATTGCTCAACATCTCTTGAGCGGTTGTAGTGTCCCTTTTTCTCTTTGTTCTGGTAGACTTCCTATTAGAGAATTATCCTCATTTAATTTTTACTTTATATAGCTTGGATTCCTATCAACCTGTTCTTGTGCCCTCGCTTGCTCCGACATTCTCGTAGTATGTTCCTCTTTGGTGGAGTCCAATGGGGCGCATTCATCTTCATTGCTGGCTTTCTCTTCCTAGTTTGCACATTTACCTGCCATTACACTTCGTTTAGCCTATCTTAACTTGTCTTTTCTAGCCATAAAAAATCCTGTTTTATCTTGCTAGCTAACTATTCCCTCGTTCCCATCATTAATCAACCGTATTATATAAGTTATTTTCACGAACATACTAGAATTTGTAAGGGACGCACACGTAATTATAGCCGATATTATATAAATGAAAGATCTATTTTGAAATAACTCCTATGATTTAGTATCACTCGACTTTTAATTTCGAAGCAAAAGTTGCCTTAAGGAATTCTGTTTTCTAATGTAAGAGTAAATTTAGCAATACAGTTAAATCTAATCATTAGCTTAGGGGATACTTTCAGCCTATTTTCGACGTTGCCAAGCTACAAGTTAACTCACCATATACCTAACAATTACGTTAAAACTAAGAATGCCCATTAAATCAATCGAAGTTCCAATTAACCTAGTAAGTTGCCAGCCAAACAAGTTCCCATAGGCAGACATCGAGTCTGCTCATAAAATTCAATATTGCAGATGATATAAATACCGTCCATAGTTAAATTTATCAAACGAATGTTGGAACCCCCGCCTAACACTATCTATTAAGATTTCCGGATGTTGATGTAAAGTCAACGCTAGAGGCTACCTTTCATCGTTTAGGGAAATAATGCTGTAAATAAAGAATATATCGAAACTCAGAAGCAATTCACAACTTTCTGTTGATTGTTCATCTACCAACTTTATCAAGTCGAGACAGCTGCTTTATAGAACTCTAAAGTTCCAGAGATATTCTCTAACGAAGCACTAATAAATCGTGTTGATTTTTGCACCATGTTAACTATATTATTCATAATAATCCCAAGTATGATTCTGTCCTCATGAAGCGTGAGTCAGCCGATAGTTGTTTGGGGCTCTAGCACTCATTTTTTGCTTCTCAGGTTCTATTTACACATTATTGCGAGAAAAACTTGAGTCAAGTTATTGAGGCTTCTGTCAGGTTCTTAATTATATTTTAACTTTTCGCCATTATTTAATGTCTGCAACCTTTTTCCACATAGTCTATCCTACCTATAACTACTGCTTACCATACTTTGTTTACCCTCCATGTTGATTAGTAGTTATGTTTAAGTTTCCTTATGATAGTATTAACTTTTCTATCCTTGTATTTGGCCATCAATTCAAAGGACCATTCTTTAAACTTATCCATTCTATTAGTAATTCCTTAAAGTCCTTGCTACTTGGCAAGGGATAGTTAAGGCTCTTTGATAGTGCCTCCTCAATGCAAGCGCCCAATGATGTTCTGGATAAGTTTACCACTTTCTGGTACAAACTAGCCTTCTCTTTGACTTCTTTAGACATTACCTATATCTTGGAATTGATTATTAAACCCAACTCGCTTAGATTATTATCATGTTTCTTTCTCACCTGCAGAAACACAGTCACACAAGTTTTCCACTATTGCTTCAACCTTAGGGAAGTCTTCCAAGCCAGGAGTTTCATATAAGCTAGACTTCAAAATTATCAGTAAATCTCGAATAATACTTTCATTATCCCTAGGTCGTATGGGATGATGAAGGACTCGCCATTCAAAGAGTAGGCTTTACGTCTTCATGGAATTGCACTTTGATCCCGATCGAAAAGCATGATATTTTAGACAAAGTGGAATGAGCGAATCTCTTGTAGGGTAGGGCGAAGTGAAATTCTGTGAAATATTGTGAATTACTGATAATTCCGAAGTTTACTAACGCTTAAAAAAACAAGCCTCGTCATCTTAGTTGCTATGCCTATTGTCTTCTCGCATTCTTTCGAAATGTTAACTACATTTTCCCATACTTATCTGTTTCTAAATCGTTTGATAAGCCGAACGAGCGAATTCTTAATCTTGCAAAATTTTATTTAATTTAATTGGTTCCAATATAATAGCCAACGTAATTTTCTCACTGATAGTGCCGGCGAAACGTTAGAGATTGTAATTTTCTCGATTTCATTTGTGAATGTCGCAAATACGTCGTTTATATCGCCAATCCATGGGAAGGCCTGAAGACCGCATGATGCACTAGTTTTTCGAGGATTTAGTGTATGGATTTAAAAGTAATCTAATAAAAATACAATCATGTCATCATTGGAGCTTTCACTGTTCCGGAATTAGCATCATCGCCACCCGCGAGCGCCTTTATATACTAATTTGTAGTACAGGTAGTGAATCCGATTCTCGATGCTTTCCACCTCAAGCTATTGAAGAAAAATGAAGCAGATCTGTTGAAAAGGTGGGAAAATATTAAGTTTTTTAACCGATTATGCTCTGTACAACTATCAGATCTTGGAAGATTCAAATTTACGGCAACCATAGCTCTAATTCAGATATTCCGATTACTATCAGCACTATTTACTAGGTCCGTTTAAGTTGAGGCAACGTCCCAAACTGTTATGAGAGTTTGGGTCTTGATAACGCCATTTTTCATCCTTTTAACCTGTCTGCAACTTATACTTGCCTTCCCTGGACAGCATAACTGTTAATACGAGGAATTTAACTCCACTGATACCTGTGGCGTCTAGCTTCTGGGAACTTGAGATAGGCGTTGCTGGGGGACGATAAACTTAAATTATTCTACATCCTTTCCGAAATATAATGGCTTTAGAGATGTGACGGCATTCTGGCTGATTTATGTTCATTTGTCGAAGCGTTAATTATTGGCTGGCCTTATTTAATTTCGATTCAGACTCAGCTTCACACTTCAAAAGGCCCTTGTCTGAAACAAAACTCCGAAAAAAATGCCTCTAGATAAAACGGCAAAATCGGAATATAAATTAAAGCATGCCGGTCTCCAGGCACGTTTTATCTAGTAAAACGTATAAATTTAAATGAAATAAACGGAGGCATCGGGAACTAGTTTTCCATAGGCATCCGGTGTAGAATTGTAATTAACAACCTGGGACCGATCAGTAGGTTCTCGAGACCCTACTCATGAACAGAAAATAAGTAATGTCGTCGATTGTCATAGCAAATATAATTTTACTTCATCGACAGTCCCATCCTACATTATTGCATGGAAAAATGCCTGGACTTCCTTGGGATTCACATCTGCCCGTGACCCAAGGGCACTCGTAGCAATGTGGAAGAGTGGTTACCATGTCAAGAATATAAGCTGCAACGTCATGGTTCGAGTCCCCCTGGGCGTGTTGATAAGGTCTAGGTGAGGTCGAAACTACAGTCCACCCTGGATGAAAACACCTTTTGGTCAAGCATGCAATGGGAAAATAAATAAGCGAAATAGGCTGAATGCATCTCATATAAAACTTGATTAGTTCATCTCAAACTTGAATGTTCACTCACCACTCACGTTTATTCCCCAAATGACACATACACACTAAGCTCATTTGGAATGGTGTGCTTTGTGTGCTTACAATACTAAATCTCTACAGTCGAAGATGAACTCGTATTACTCAACCATACATTGCTCATGAAAAGGTGACTCAAATAAGCACCGTCAACTAGTGGCTTACTTTGATTCGGTTTATCGGAAAATAATATTCATTAGTGGAGATTTAATTTTCGAATATTAGCTCAATCTCAATCAGATAACCAACAATGAGATCAGCCCTACTCGATCACCGCCTGCCATCAGAGAAAGCTGGTCTATCTTTTTCCAATTTCCCAACAGCTACCAATTCACAAGTGCTTATGTACAGCTCTGCTGAGAAGGCTGAGAAGGTGTGTTAGTCGAGCAGACGAGCATATACC
>CAAALY010000091.1:0-13122 GCA_900617795.1 Protopolystoma xenopodis
ATGCACTCAGCTAAGGCAAATCTTCGAAATTGGGAAGTTTTCCGTAAGGAACTCTTACCACTTCATAAAGTTACTTGATGATCCGAAAATATAATGATGAGATTTGCTGGTAAGTTTCGGTGTTTGAGGTCCTATACTTTGCCTCTTTATTTGCTCATTAGTTAAGTTAAGTGGCTGCGGATGAAGCGTGAAATAGGTGCAATTGAAACCGAACAGCTACATCCTCCCTTAAAACACGTATTCCTTTGATCATGCAGTGTTACCACATGTGATTGCGTCCCATTGCCTATGGCATCCGCAGCCACTTAACTAAACTTATGAGCAAATATAGAGGCAAAGCATAGGACATCCAAGTAAAACATGAGATGCATAAATGGATCAAATTGGAATATAAGGAAGTAGGTTTGCAGGCGGCCACCCTTCTTGCATTCGTGTTTTTGATGAATTATCGTTGAGCGTGGTTTCCTGCTCTGACGATGTCCGTCACATGACAGACAAAAGCTCAGCAAGGATTCATCGGGGTTGCAGAGCGGTGCGCCGAGGACCTATTCGCACAAATCTACAACCACAGCTCCAAGGCAACCCCCTCACAGCCTCCGGTGAAACCAACTTACGAATCCCTTCCACTCGCCTCTTCAAACGAAATGAAAGGTACTCCAGCATGAATGTATCAAGGGATTCTTCGAAACTCAGTCTTTCTACATACCTATATTATACATTGCCAAATTGACTAATCTAATGATAGAATCCTTGCTTAACTTTTTGCCTGTTATAATTTCAAGATGTTGATTTAAGGTTAATTCTGAAGTCTTCACTCTCTCGTTTATCGGAATGTTAGTGGGCATATACACTACATCGAAACTTACCAGAAAATCTCATCATTATATCTTCTGATCATCAAGTAAATTTATAAAGTTGTAAGAGTTCCTTACGAAAAACTTCCCAATTTCAAATATTTGCCTTAGCTGAGTGTATATAAATTGTGATGTTTTAGGCTTGGCTATGGGATCTTGTTTGGCCCCTATTTTAGCTAATAATTACATGCACCAACTATAAGTTAGAATTTTTAAGAAGCTCTCCTAGTACCCAAGTTATTCGTTCGTTATAAAGGCGATTAATTTTCTATTTGGCAACATGGAAAATATAGACGTGCGACCATACCAGAGGCCACAACATCTTGGTCTTCATATCTTCAACGGCAAAGATAGCTTGGGTGAATTCCTTGAGCTAATAAATAAAAAATAGATGGAAAAACTAAGTTTAAAATGGAGATAGAAAAGTAAAATAAATTGCCTTTTTTGGATGAATTAGTGGACTTGGAAGGTGATAATTAAGGTAGAGACGCATATAGGAGACCCACACACTCTGGTTTCCTCATTTATTTATTCTCCAGCCATACATATAGAGTCTAAATAGGAGTTATAAAGTCTATGATAAGAGGAGTTTGTGTCTAGCAGATGCAAATCTTAGGGACCAGGAGATTGGTAGATTGGGGGATATACTGTTTACAAACAATTACTCATTAGGATTAATGGACAATTGCGTAGCAATTGTCAGTAACAAGACGAGGGGGGCTTACCTAGTCGGGAGTCCTTTGTATGCGTGATACTTTCCAGATTCGGTCCGTAGACGTGGTACATCCCCAGACATTTCGCCTGCATCAAAGTCGGCATCGTCAGTGAGCATTGCCAGTCTTAGCATCGCAATACAATTCGTTAAATAGACAAGTGAATCCGATCTTTTAACCAATCGTTGCCAAACAATCGTGGTATCTCTCCTTTCGCTTTGGGCTAATCACCATTTAAATATCCTCGTATCACGCCTTCACTATCACAATTTTACTTGCTTGTTTAAATGTGGTATGGTGTGCTCTTTTGAGCGGATGTCATAGAAACTCTCCACATTCCATGTTAGCTTTCTCAACCCTCACTCCCTTCACCCTTGTGCTGGGACTGCTGATCAGAGTCTGCCATATTGTTACGCAGTCCTCCTTCTCTCTTGCCGCGTAGTATCCGTCTGCTATATCCTGGGTCAAGTATTTCACTCGACCCCTGCCACCCCATCTGTCCTACTCTAGGCGTTATTTCCCACACTGCCTCTAGAAGACTAACTCGAGGCTAAAGCCCCTGCGTAATTCTCATGGTCAAGGCTTTGCTTCATGGACCATTTCTATGGCAAAACAGGCCTACTGAGGCCTACATATTCTTTTGGTTGGAATATGATATGGCAAAAAGGTCTGGCCTTCCTTAAAAATGCACATTTGCCCTGTGACCTAAAAGGCGCTCGTGCAAGTGTAGCCGAGTGGTTAGCGTGTCAAGCTCCCATCCTGCACTGTCGCGGCTCGACTCCCGCTGAGGGTGTTGATAAGACCGATGCTCAACTGATATCATTGTGGGAAAATTCTTCTTCTACCAGTCCTTCATCACCTTAAACGAAATTGGGTGAATAAATCTTATATGAGATACTATGCCAAGGGTTTGTAGCTTTATTAGTTATAATGTTTCCCTTAGCGCATTTAATAACTGCAACATAGCTTGTATAGCATGGTTATGTAAAGATAGCTTCCAGCGTTGGACATTGGACTCGGTAAAATACCATAAGTTTCACTGGTAACGTAATTGGAATCGTCATTTAGTCTTTCCAATCTTATCACCAAGCTACAACTTGTCCAACAAAAAAGTAAAGTCAATCTCTTGACTAACTTTTCGTCAAACGGTTGTTTAATCACTCCTTCTTTGGGTCTTGTACTTCCACCTACTCCCGATCCTTTTATCTCCTTTCCTCACAAACACATATTCTGATTTGTTCAGATGAAAGTCATACGCCTGAATAATAATAAGGTCCCAGTTTCATCCAAATTAAGACAGAGGATAGGAATAATGAGGAACATGACCATCAGAAGCTTACGATAAATGGTCGGGGAAGTCTTAGTTTTAGAATTATACAAATTGATTTGGAACTTCTTCGACAATGGATTCCGGAGAAAATTGATAGAAAAAGAGATACAGGCCGCGAGAAGCAGATAGGAGGAAGGAGATTATGAAAGGAAAAGAAGGATGGAAAGCGATTTACAAAAGTGGATGCGCCTAACTTTATGCAAAGTAACGCTAAGTCTATAGCCAATGTAAGCAAATGGAATATCCTATCATGCCTTCCCTGTCACGATTTTTACCGTGTTTATTTTTAATAAAGTTTGGTGTGCTCCTTTGAGCAGCATTCATAAAAATCCTTTACATTTCACACTGTCGTTCTCACGCCATTCACCCTTGTGCTGGAAATGTTGATCAGAGTATGCCATATTGTTACGCAGTCCTCCTTCCCTAGGTCTTATCACAGTCTCTCTCTTGCCTCGTTAGATCCGTCTGCCCTCTCCCTAGTTTACATATTTTACTGGACCCCTGCCACCCCATCTGTGCCACTCGAGGCATTATTCGACCTCCCCTGCGTCTGGGTGACTAATTCGAAGCTAAAGCCTCTGAGTAAGTATCATGATTACGCCTTTACCACATGGACCACGTCTCTTGTAAAACCTATTGTCAGCCAATCAACTCCAATCACCGCCTCGTTTATCCTGTCTCTATCCCTAATACCAAGTCTATCACTTGCCATGCCCTAGTCGTTTGTGTGTCAACCTACAAATGTTGTGGTACTGCTGGCTTTGATTAGGTTCAATGATGAACCACAACGTTTGTGGGTTGACACACAAGAGACTATTGCATAGCAAGTCATATACTTGGTATAATAGATAGAAAGAGGATAGAAAGAGTGGGAGCTAGAGCTAGTTGGCTAACAACAGTCGTGATTCAAGGATCACGTTTATGATCAAACACGTCTATTGTATTTCTCTAGAGTATTTCTCTACAGTATTGCTCTAGAGTTTACAGCATAACGTGTAGTGTCATCAAACTAAAATATATTCGTGAAACAGGGAAAACATTAATATATGAACAAAAGAAAATCAAATGAACTGCGGAAAAATTGATACTGAATTATCGGGAATATAGGAGATATTGCATGGACTAGACACAAAACAAATAGGAAGATAACAGAAGGAAGTGTCTTATACGATGAAAATACAAGGAAATGAAATATCAGGGAAGCCTTTGACATAATTGCGGAAAATATTTAATGAACAGGAAATTGGAAGAATATAGAGTTACCAAAAGGTGTGCACATTGTTCAAGCAATCTCGGAGAACGCAAGGCTACGGAAGGACCAACAAAAAGTAAATGTCTTTACCAAGTAATTATTGTTGGCCAGAGGATAATGAATCGCAAGGAAGAAGCGGATGGGAGCATTCGAAAATCAAACGAAGTCGTTCTCAATGAGTGTAGTCTGCCCGAAGAAACAACTACAATTTTGGGGGCCTGGTGTTTACAGGACTAGGTAGGCGGGTATTCCAAACTGTAACAGAAATTGTTCTTTATAATCAAATTGACTAGAAATACACTCGAGGCATCAGGCAACCTGAAATAGACGCTCACGGCTTGCTCAGGGCACGTGGGTTGAATCATTTATCCGTGAAGACATTACCTGATATCTGCAAGCATTTTAAATCAGAGTCTAGGCGTTCTGCTCATGGAGGCAACATTCTCCGTGTCTCTTAAGCCTCGAGAAATAGCTCCTGTAATATAATGCATACCGGTAGTGTAAACGAGTAGATTTAGTGAACCAGTAATATAAAAGCGAATCTACAGGTTCATTTATGATATTATGTTATGAAATCCAGGTAAGTTCAGCAGATCGATAGGGGGCAGAATAAATAAGAGGTTTGAGGACTTCATGCTAGACTCACTCCAAAGAGGAAACCTCTAGAGGAGTATGATATAAGCATGTCCTAATTTGTCATAAGGCTGAAATTAGATAATTGGTTAGAGAGAAAGTAAAGGTTCCAAGACGGTAGGGAGAATGAAAGTCTAACCGTTAGGCCAAAAGCTAGTCTAGGGATTGATTACGCTTGTCTCTTTGACAAGTTTTAGCTTGTAGCCTAGACTAACAACACTTATCGACGATGCAGACTACGATGCCGGCGAGACTCAGGGAATGCGCCATGTCCAAGGTTCAACGGTAGGAATTAGTATACCTATTGTAACAGAGGACTTCTGACAAGCGGCTTTTAACTATGCCCCACCGATAACACGAACAAGTTGTGAAAACTAAGTCAGATCACTTCTATACATCAAACGAAGGCTGCGACTAAAAATGAGGCTACAACAACTTGGTCAACTTGAGCGACAAGAGAGTGTGCTTAATGGGATTCAAATATGGAAAAAAGAAGCGATGCACTTGTACTCTCGCTATTCCGAATTAAGCTGGATAAAGACCCCAATGAATGAAATGCAATGTGAGTAGGAATGAGAAAGAGGATAACTGGGTAATGAGGCTGAGGCCTAGAGAGATGAAGATCCTGACATAGGCATAACCGGCTCTAAATCCTCAAATATGATGTATACGAGGAGGTGAACTCATGGTCATGGGCAGCCAGATTTCATACAGCCAGAAAAGGATTTTAACTTGTAACAGTGGCCAATTGGAAAGCGGGACGGTAGAAGAGGGGCTGAATGAAGATCAGAAGCCCTGCAACCGGTATCTGGAGCCGGTGGTACGCATGATTATGCCTCATTAAATACCCCTCAAGGACACATTCTTAGGCGACATTAGAAAAATCGAGAGCACTGAATTATATAAATGGGGAAATGGATCATATGAAGTGAGAATGATAGAAAGAGATGCAGCACCAGAAGGTAGGACAAAAAATAGAGACGAGGAGTGATGCCACAACGGTCGAACAGAAAATCTAACTCGTCATTTTGACAAGTAGTAACTCTGTACTAACTATGACGCCTCTCATTAAAGATACCGACCATGACGCCAGAGAAACATTTAGGGATGTACAAAGTCGATGGTCCGATATTTGAAATCACGAATACTATGTTAGAGGACGATGAATAATTACGTTCCACAAGCTCTCCTTGATGCCTTGATCAAGTTGCGAATTCTAGGTCAAACTGACACTATAAAACCAAAGAAGATTCCGCCCGAACATAAGGTCATACTATCTTGGTCTTCGTTTCTACGATAAAAACTTTTAATCCGGGATAGAACCGTAGGTTGATAATTCGGAAAGAGGGTATAGAGTTACAGCAAATTTTTGGCATATATTTGGCAAAGGTTTGTACCTTTCGACTTTTATCTTAATGCTCAGACTCGCAGAGCTACCTGAGTGAGTTGGTTAAGAAGCAGACGAAAAAAAGATATTCTTGCACTATCTAAGTCTATTTTAAAAGCTCCTTATTTGCTTTCCTGCCATTCAAAGTATTCATATTGGCTTGTTATTTAAAGTATCGCAGAAAAACATACGCCTACTATCGTACCTAACGTGGAAAAAGCCATTTTATTCAAAATAACAAACTTTTAAGGATAACTTAAATTTATGCTAACGACGGTTGATTTCCGTTTTTAGGTTTTTGTTTTATTTGACTACTAGGTTTAGGTTAACACAATCGTCTAGAAATCCTCCATTGTTTCAAGTAAAAAATGGTCAATGCTTTTGCTCTTGACATAATGGACATCGAAAGAGCTAGAACTCTTTCTTACAAAAACTTTAAGCTAACACAAAGACACGAATACGTGAAGCTGCTTCACGTTAACAATATCCGCGAGGATATTTATCGCGGATTGCGTCAATCGACAGCAGAACAAAGTGAATAAGCTGAAATTGAATGACAAATCTCTTAAGCAACCACTTTCAAAAAGAAGGCGACTCAATTTGTCTGCTCAGTGATAGTTCTAATTTCACTTAAATTCGCCCAAAATGTTAGATTAAGCTATTCAAACAAACCAGAGATGTCAGATTAAGCAACCCCAGTCTTGCCTTTCCTTGGAGAGTTGAACGTTAATGACCCTTGAAGGAAAGGTTAGGACAAATGGTTTCGTAACTTGATTATCATGCATACAAACTCATATTTCATTATCTCAACCATACTTACCTACGGACCTAGGCAGTCTCATTCAAATATACTCTCTTGGGTTATTATGTCTTAAAGATCAGAACAGGAGATTTAACCTTTGACAACTCTGTTATAGGAACCGTATTGCATATAGACGCTAACACACACTAATATACATACTCATATAATCGAGCAAAAATAACAGAACCAGTATGAATGAAAATTAACCAAACCACTTTATATCGATCTATCTAGGTTTTTAATTTTTAATCTTTTGAGTTAATTGAGTCTATATAAGAAGTAAGATAGAGCCGGATAGTGTTCTTGCTTTAGTGTTAACGTGAGACTTTACAAGAATGACACCCAGCTCTGATGATGTCTATCATATGATGGACGAAAGCTCAGCACGTTTTCACCCAAAACGAGGGAGGAAGTCCCGTAGACTGCGTCAACATGAATATCGTATAAAAGCCAACCGGCTGCAGTACAACGAGTTTCATCCGTCCTCATCTAGTGAGATCGACCAACGAATCTCTTCTTCATGCACTTTCATTCGAAATGAAGGTCCCCCTAATAATGTTATCTCAAAATATTTTTCGAAACGAAGTTTCTTATCGTATCTACAACGATATTAGTTAAGGAAATTCATCAAAACTTAGTCAATCTTCATATAAACCAGATCTTATAATGTTTAGGAGCTATGGATCTAGTTATTATTATTTGTAAAAGTATCTTATACGTAAACTCCTCTGTAAAATGTTGTTCCTATCATTAAGAGTGCTGAATTGATAAATTATCTTCTGCAAACGGTATACTCTTGCCAGAATCTTCGTGGGACTTTTTATTAAAAGAGGGGAAAATATATATTTAGATACTCTCAGAGGCAAGCTAGCAAATAATTAAGAGGAAACAAATTGGCGCATAAAACATGCCACCTGAAATATAACTGCAGATAGAAAATAATGATACTTTTAATGTCCTTTTCATGTTTAATTCATGAGCTATTAGCAAACTAAGTAGAAAAAAGCTGTACATATGGTTAGTATATCTTTCGACATTCTACACCTCAGCCAAACTGATATTTAGGTGGTGCTGTCATTCTGGTAGTAAGATTATGGTTTTAAAATAACCGGGTTTTACTCTTCACGTTTATCATAAATTCATATGATTTACTAATGAGGCAGGAAATATATTAGGATTTAGATGCCCGGGTTGCATTTCTAGGCATGAAAATAGTTTATTTGCTGTACACTTGTGTAAAAAATGTAAAACAATTTCTTCATTTATATGGTATGATATAACAGTCCTTTTTCTTTGTGTCAAAAACTTATATATTCAAAATACACATAAACCCTAAACTAAATTACACATCATTTATAGTTTACTTTTTTGTTACTATCAACGTAAAGAAAATTCGAAGCAAAACATTTAATTTAATATTCTTAACTTGACTTGAATATTGAGATCTTGTTTGTTAGGTTAATAACGCCAGCGGGTCTTTTAGCATGGCTTGGCATGGTCACTCAGATAATTTTTCCAACATTATAAGGGAGCATGATATTGTAATTTTGAAGAAAGACCATGTATTTTGTATTAGTAAAATTACAACAACAAGGTATTATAATGCAATATTTTGCTATCTATGCCCTTGTATTTTTCATGTTTATTTAATTTACTTGAATTTATTTATTTTGTCGTTTTTTTCTTCATTCTGATTGAAAGTGTGTAAGGCAAATATTCTAAGACAATTTTTACTGCAGGATGACATCGAATTTTATTTTTGGGTGTGGACTGGCTTCGCTGAAGCAACTTATTTGACTGTCCCTGAAACATTCTCCTTTGATTCTTGATAAAGTTTACTAAGATTTTATATCCAGACTTATAAAATTTAATGCTATGGTTAATTCAAGACATATGTCGATTTGCAGCATGTGTATCTTTGTGTTTGCTTACATTGATATATTCCTGCATTAAATTATGAAACCACCATTGATATATATATACATATAATTTACGATCTTGCTTTATCTATTATGAGTGATTGAGGTAAAAAACATTAAAGTTACTCGGTCTTTATCTTTATACTAGGACAATACGTAAATAAAATTTAACATTTTTCTTCCTGGTTCTGATAACTTTATCCCAGAAAATGACTCTTGGATATTTGATTCGGAAGAATTTTAAACCTCCTGATTAGTTTATCGAATACTTTAAATTTCCCATTTTATTTCACTGTTAAGTAATACGCTTGGCTTATTTGCTTGCTAATTCCTACTGATGAGAACTGAGCTATATTTTATTATATCATGAATCAAGCAGACTTCTCATGGATAATGTTTCCACGTTTATAATTATTAAATTCAATTTATACTCCATTAATCTCCTTCCTTACACCATGTGCATCGATCTTTATTTGCTGTTTACTTAGCAATACACTGGTGGATTGGTGTTAGCTTTGTTAGAAGGCCTTTCTTTTATCAGACATTATCTTGTATAGGGATGGTTTTTTACATTTCTTTGATAATGATTCTTATTGATATTTTTGGTAATAAGCGATTAATTTGAATATCTTTAGCATTACTTTCATAAGCCTCTAATTCCATCAATAACATTTACACATTATTTTACAAGGACACACTTTTACATGCTTTTTAAAATAGGGGCTTTCTATAGTTTCTAAACGATTAACCTCTCATTAGCTTACTTTATTCTTAATATGTAGACTCGAAACCCTGTCCTATGTAAGTACGCTTTCTTTTTCTCAGTTAAGATGTCAGTCACGAATAGCATGTAATGACTACCAAAAGTTAAGAGATGACTTATACGACAAAATGATAGGCCTCGTTTGATTGTTACTCCAGACTCCGAATAATCTTTCGACGATATCTGACTCAATATGATCGACATTAAGATGGTAAATATATGCCGTTTCGCCAAGCCATAGAATGCTTATTTTATTTTGACTATAACTTTTAGTTTCAGTTATAAATAAAGTTAATTAAATTTCATCTTTCATTCACGACTTCATTGATAGAGTATACTTCAGCTTTTACCTTATCCGATAAGCTTTTATATCGTTAGGTTTAAGATTTTTTGCACTTGTGCATAACTTGAATGTCCTTATAGTTATGTGGGTTATTATATTTTTACATCTTATGTCATAGTATTTAGTTATCCTTCCGTATTTTTTTCTTTTAAGCCTTGAAAATTTTGAAAATCGTTCATTTTCTCTTAAGAACTCTATTGGTTTACCATATGGCTCTATGTTTACGGTGTCTGGTTCAGACGTCGTTCTTCTGGACGCTTCAGATTCAATAGATAATCACGGTAAGTCAACCTTCTGAATATTATGCCCTCAGTCTCGAATTTTGATTCGAGGGACAATCGTTTCTTAGTTGATTCTTCATTCAATCAGACCCTAAAGATGGAAGAGATAGAGAAGCTCAAAAGCTCTGGTCTTTGCGGCCATGACTTGCTTGAAGCATTTGCAAAGCATAGTGCCAGTTTTGATTCAAAAACTAAGTTTTCACAGGATAAATATTTAGCTAAAAAGCGAAAGAGACATCTAATGTACTTCTCTATTCAGCCAGCGAGCTCTCGATTTCTTTGTGAAATGTATGGTAAAATCGGCAGAAACAAAGTCCTGTAAGTTTTTACTACATTCTTCAATGTCTTTACCAAATTACTTAACTTAAGGCGCACCATAACATGTTGCCTCTCACATCTACTCTGTGCCGATCCCTATTTATTGATGTTAAATAATTGAGCTCTATCTTACTATAGTGTCTTAGATAGGCATAATTTGACAATGGCCTTACTTTTCTACCATCGTATTCCTTTTTCTGCTTTTCTTTTAAAGGTTTATATTAACTCCCACCAATTAGTGGTTCGTCGATAAGCTAATTTTTCCATCTCAAAATTAATTGAATTGTTTAGTTTAGATCCTAGAATTTATTCTATATTTTGGATTAATTGCTAGTTTTTTTTCGAAGGCTATTGATTCCATTTATTAATATTCCCCTTTGGACATAACTCATCAGGGCACATCTATATCAGTTCCTTCATCACTTTCTTGCATGTTCATTGTATGTGCGAAGCAAATTTAGTAGTGGAAGATAAAGGTACAATTTAATTCTCAGCCTAACGAAAGGTTCTTCAAAAGTCTATAATCTATATAAAAAAACTCAATGTTATTTTTTGGATCAATTTAATCCAATTTGGTTGTGCTCTGGAGGGATTCGTTGATTTACCTTAAAATAAGCTAAGGAATATAGTCATTATTAAACTGAAATCTTCAGGGCATAATCCTTCCTCTGTGAAATTTTCTAAATTTTCTACTCCTTTGTGCAACATCCTGGCCACAACTTGACTAAAACATTGTCAAGAAGACTGGTCGACAAGGGACATCCTTAATGGGTAACTTAAGCATAATTTGAATTTGAGATCAGAGATAAAGACGGCTTGGCCTTCTGATTACTTTTTTTCCCGTCTTTAGACTTGTTTTGATCTCATTTGTACTAATTAGCCCTTCCTGTAAGCATAAATATAAATTAAAGTTTACATAAAATCTGAATGTAAAGCTTACTTTACTATTTCATCTTCAAGTCAGCCTCCTTTTTTCAATAATCTGGTAGACAATAAATGAAAGGCAATTTTCGTGTGATAGTTCTAGGATTATTTTTAATTCTATTCATTCTATCCATTCGTTTAAAGAAAGACTAAATTCTCCCTTCCTTCAATTAACAAAGAAGTTATTCATGTCTAACTCTTAGGTAGACGTTAGGCAGGCTCCTTGGCAGATATGTTTCTCTGGCATTTCAATATTGTTATTTTCCAATAGAGAAACCAAACGCAAGCTCTGCGTTTGCATACTGTTTATTAACACACTTGATAACTTAAGATATATGCTATTTATCTCCAAATTTACTATTTTCATAACTGACCACACAAAATCATTATCTGGTAGTGGCTCAGCCCAACTTTTTCTCACTACATCAGTTTATCTCTCGTCACCTGGCGCCAAAACCGTTTGTGATGTCATATACAGTGAATTAAGGCATATTCTGTCCGACAAACGAAGGCTTATTAACATCCCTTCCTTTCAATGTTCTTGATTCGTCGAAATTTCCTAATTCATTCTTTCAGGTTTTATGACTCAATGCTCCTTAATTTTTATATGATCTTACAAGTGAGCCCGATTTCGGGTGATGGGACACCCAGAGTAGTGAGGAAAAGTTGGGCCTAATTACTCGAATGTTCTCCCCTGTCATCACTATCAGTCTTGGGAGTTTCCGGCTTACTTTTGGAGATTTGCTTGCTCCGGAGGCTGGGTTATTTGTGTATATAAACAATACAATGAAGCCGACCAATTAATCAAGCTCACACAATAAAACGATATTACTCATATCCAAACATTAATACATACTTTAAATCGCTTTAGTTACTGGAAGGCTTTATAGCCTGATTATCCGAAGGCAAATGATTAGATGACTTCATCATGCCTCTTAATTTTAATTAGCTTTCCTCCAAAAAGCTGTGATCTAGATTTTTTATCAGTCTTATTAGCCCCTCCCTCCCCATATAAAACCAACAACCAATTCTTGTCAGGCGGCTATGCTATACTACTGCTAGACGTACTCGTTATACCCAGATGGAGCCTAAGCTATGCGACCTTAACGAGGGCGAATACATCACACTATATGGCAGTTTTTCGGTTGAAAAGGCCAAGTTAAATCTAATTAGATGGTTAATCTCTTTCAATAGCTTCGCTATAGTCCATTCAACCATCAAGTGTTTCGTTAACCAATTCAAGCATATTTATTATAGGAGATATAGTGATAATTTCTGGTATTACTCAAATTGGCCTATCTATTAATGTATCAATAATGTTAATTTAGGGCTAAACTCTTATTTTAGAATTCTTAGTGTTCCTTTGTTTGCTGAAGCTTTCTTCTTAACTTTGTGGTCTTGTTAAGTTGTGCACAGGATCTTAGATACGAAAATTAACCTTATGTAGCAGTTTTTCTTTGTTTGCACTTTGCATTACCTCGCTTTCAAAACTTTATTGTATTCACGAAAGGCTTCAAAGAGCACCTACTTTACCGCGTCCTCTGCCATTGCTTTAATTTGTTCTTACAGCATCAGACCGTTATATTGCTACGTTATCAGGCGT
>CAAALY010000092.1:0-13118 GCA_900617795.1 Protopolystoma xenopodis
ATAGTCACCCTGACAACAAGAGCAGGTTGCGACAACGAGGTTAACCCACTTCTATAAATCGAAAGAAAACTGCGACCATAATAGAGGCCACAACATTTTGGTGTTCATATATTCAACATTATTTTGCTCTATAGCTTTCTCTTCGAAATAGACGACACTCGAGCGAAGCCTGTCTCGTCTGGCCCGCGAATGAAAGTTCCTGAGTTTGATGCATAAAAATGCAAAAACTGATTTGGAGGCTGGAACTGCAGTCCTTCGCGGAAATAGGCGAAATTCAACGCTTATCCTTCTTCACTTTGCCAGTAAATGCTCGGCTTTGGTCGCAAGGTCACAAAGATTGGCTAAAATGGATAAACGCTTCTGATGCCTGCTGTAACCTACGTCGAAATGCCTCCGAGCTCTGCTACCAACTCACCTCTTCGCCGTTGTGTGGATAAAGTGTGTAGCCGAAGCCTTCTTCAAGCCGGCACCAACAAGGGCCCAAGATACCGCCCTACTTGACCATCCCGACGGTTCCTTCGCTCCCTCGGATCCCTCTTTCTCCTCAGCTATTCCATCTCTGTCTCCATGCCACTCTGCACGACATACAGTTTTGTGGTCATGGTCACCTGGTTCTGAAGAGGCGGGCTCTTCGGGTTGCAGTGGGCTCGAAATCATGGCATTTCGGCTCTCCGCCAGCAACGCCTCCACGGCACTGCCTGTTGCCAGACTACACATAGCGAACAGATCCACGGGCTGGTCCGTATTCGGCGCCGGTGACGCCGCCGACGCAAAGCTGGAGGGGTCTAGGTCTGGAGCCAACGGAATTGCTGGTGGTGTCGGCCTCTTGCAAGTAGGATTGTCGATCGAAGTCGTGTTGTCGACCTGTTGCCATGCGGGAAACTGGCCGACACTGTTGCGCCGAGCCAAGGGATGCGAAGAAGTTGCCCATCGGTACCGTCTAATTAGGGTCGGCAGAAGAGTTGGAGTTGCGGGACCCTCTGGGTGGTGGGTGGGTTTGGCAACACAAATGACCAAGTTGGTAAAAATAGGAAAATGTCGATGTGTACTTTTAAAGGCATCACTTTATGAGACCAAGATGGATAGGAACTTTAATTTAAGCTTTGATGAGAGCCTCGAGATTTTACCTTTTAATTAATAAATACAAGTTTACTACATCAGCAATCCCACAATACAAATGTGATCTGGAACAAGTCAAAAATTCCATATTATTCTCTCTTTTCCTGTGATTTAGTAACCTCAGTTGTGTGGCATAGTAGAAAAATGTCAAGATCATACTTTACAATACTCGATTTCGAGTCCAGTTTGGGGTTAGAGATAGGCCTACTAGGGAAGTGGAATATCAGAACAATGTACGAAGAGAAACTAACACTTGATTCAAGCGCGTCTGCTTTTCCAGAATTTTCGGAGCCTCTCTCTAGATTAGACTGTTACAGAGTTTTGTGCTATTGTGGTAATGTTTAGGTGGGTGAGACCTGTTGACCCGTCCCAAAGAAATCGGCGGAACACAAAACCGCTTTTAAAAGTCCATCGGTCTAAAAAGCTGAACTCCTCAAGAGCATGCATAATATAGGAAACTCGATTGACTGGTCAAAGACTCAACGTTTCGCATCAAAGCATAAAACTAAACGTATGTAGAAATGAATAAAGGAGCCAACCTCTTAAATAAGTGGAACGAGTTTTGGAAAGTAGGTAGGAACTATTTATGGCCATTTTAGTTTCGAGACTACCAATAAATCAGTAATATGAGATGTATTCACCCCATTTCGTCTAAGGTGATGAAGGACTGGTAGTATAATTTTCCCACAATGATATGAGTTGAGCTGACTTTCCCATTGAATTTCACATATCCTTGCTTTCCCAAAAGTTGTTCTCATCCCGGCTGGTGTGGACTGCAGTTTCGACCTCGCATTGGTCTTATCAACACCCTCAGCGGGACTCGAACCGCGACAATGCATGACGGTAGCCTGACACGCTGACCACTCGGCTACACTGCCACGAGTACTCTTGAGTCACAGGGCATTAGTGAATTTCAAGGAAGATCAGGCCTCTTTGCTATATTATATTATTTGGTGACCAAGTTGCGAAAAAAGGGTCATAACCACAATGTTTGGGAGAATATAAAATCGCCTGTAATTTGGGCTACACATAAGTTTTGTGCAAGGCATTTAAATGATAAAGGAGTTTTGAGCAAGAACATGAACTAATCAGGTTTTTATTTGTAATGAACTGATAGCTTCGAAACCGACTTGTCGAAACTACAGTCCACCCTGGAGAAGAACAGCTTTTGAGAAAGCAAGGCTATGTGAAATTCAAAGGAAACTTCAGCTCAACTCATATCATTGTGGGAAAATTCTACTACCAGTCCTTCATCATCTTAAACGAAATAGGGATTGTTAGACACCCAGTTTTTCCTATCCTATCTTTTGACGTCTGGTAGAAACTCGTCTTTCTGGGTCCTGTATCTATCTCTCAAAATACTGGCAACTGTATCAACTTCATTACATAATCGTATTCTATCTTTTGGCCAGACATTCAACACTTTCGGTGGGTGTAAAACTGGGTGATATTAGAGTACCTTTACTTCCTTTGAAGAGGCGAATGGATGGGATTTGTACTTTGGTCTCACCGGAAGCTGTAGGAGATTGCTTTAGAGCACAAATCTACAATCACAGCTCAAAGGCAATCCTCCTACAGCCTCTGTTAAGACCAACTTAAGAATCCCTTCCACTCGCCTCCTCAAACCAAATAAAAACTACTCCAAAATCACTCCACATTTTGTTTCAACATACTCCCACTCATGCATACACAAAACATATACGTACACACGCACACAGGCATTGATTGCCGCTACATTCAGAGCCCACACGATGCCCAAACTCGTCACAAGTCGTTTGGATCTTTTCAGAATTTCTCGACAATCAGGCAAAATCTCTGGATTTGCCTGCTCCTGAGAGGTACGTGGCCTAACGCCCACGTCGGTCAGATGCTTTGTCTGTCCTATAAAGCCTCCGAGGAATGTGAATGACAGAAAAAAGATCCGACTTGGTGAAGGGGTTTCGAGGAGTCTCAAGGGGAACCCAACCCTGAGCATAGGCTGACAGATGAGCCTGATATCTCTTTTTCTCAGTATTCAATGTACCAGCTGGAAGCCATTGAGGCAGATCGAATAGACAGGCTGATACCGCCTGAACCCGTCAATGCACAGACACCAGGAGTCGTCTTTGCATGAGGCCCAGCAACGGTTCACTGAAAGTTCTTATTGCCAGGGTTTCGGAATCATATCTCAATCAAAGTGGACAAACTGTGACTGTGCATCTGTATGTGTATTATTTAGGTATGTTTGTTTTTGTCCAACTCGTGGCTCAACTCGAAGTTGAGCTGGAATGAGACAATCTCGTCTCCCCCAGCTCGCCGGAATATACGACGGCTCCATAAATAGATTGTCGGAGATGGGGATCGGGCAAAATGGTTGATATGATATGAATTAAGCTCGGATGGTTTGGTGTTCTTTACTTTGGTTGAGGATTAAATTTGTCATGTTTTTTTTTCTGTCCTGCCACATGACAAGCAGCATTAGAGGCCAAACGCATTCTAATAACGACCTCAAGCTGACAAAGAGTCAAGGAAGCTAACACACTCCAATTTCGCTGTAATATATACATAAAAAATCATGTCAAATGGTACAAAATGATTTTCCTATTTCGCTTTCATGCCCATATGCGCAAGGGTACATTTATGCATGTGTGCTTTCATACGTGCATTTGTTGGTGTAGGAAATCCAAGTAATTTGTCAGTGCAATTAACGCTAACTACAGCATCTGTTCTAGATTTTAATGATTTAATTATGCATCACTACGCTTGCGGAATACCAGACGTACTTCTGAGCTGGTTGATAATCCTTCTGTGTGAAATCGGATGCGTAGAATGCTTAAATAAGGTTTGAACTAGATTAGGAAAGATTGTATAAATTGCCCAAAACTCTCTCGAGCCTATAATTATATCTTTAATCCTGTCTACTAATATATCCATCGCTCTATCTATCTATTTTTATCTATCTGGCTATCTATCTATATAAAAATATATCTATCCATCTATCTATCAATCTAGCTAGTTAAATAGCTATATAGCGATCTAACTATCTATCTATCTGTTCATCTGTCTGTCTGTCTGTCTATATATCTTTAGCAATCAAGTATGAGTAACGCTGAATACATTTTCCTATTGTGTCGTTTTTAAAGGATTTTATTAGTTAACTCTACATTCTGTGAGAAATTGTGCGATGAAGAGATATGTATAGGTTGATTTCCCCAGAAGACGACGATTGATTTCGTTCAGCTGTTGTTGTTTGGGTTACGTGAGACCTTCACCTTTACAAAGTCGATAGGATACCCCTCTTCGCTTCCAGATTCTAGATAGAGGTCTGAGTTTTCGGATAAAATAAAATCTGGGACACGACTTTAAGCTTATAACGAGTCAAGATTACTTAATTGTTGAGCCCACTTCCGTTGCGAGTAAGCGCGTTCGGTGAAGAGATTCAAAGGGCGATCCCACCAGAAGGTGATGGCGGTTTCTTTTTGACCAACTGTCGATTGACGTGACTGTTTCTGAGGTAATCCCTTTCTATTACAATGAAAGAGTGCTAAGCTTTCGTTCTTTGTATGATGGACCTCCTCGGAGCAGGCCATCATTCCTAGAATCATATTCAAGAGAACGGGTCAAGAAAACTCATTTGCTTATCCCTAAATTCCATACATATATCCCTTGTACCTCTGTTTTTTGATGAGGTATAAATTGATTCGATTGCTTCAAGCCACATGTCAAACTCTTAGTATGTGCATGTCTGCTTGTGGGTGCTTTGATGCTTTCATTTGTTAGTATATGTACTAACCCAGCAGTGAAAGCTCGATGTAATTGTAACAGAATCTAAAATCTGTTCTAGCTCATCAAGATGTAATGACACCATCAAACCGTTTCTAATAACTTCTCAACCATCACATCGATTACATAATTCCGGATAAAGGTCCGGCTCAGTTGATGAGCAAGGTGTTCATCAACTTCGTGTGGGAGAGAAAAAAAGGATTATAATGTACGGAAATTGACTTAATTAGAATAATGACAGAAAAATACTAATATAGGGACTTTATTCTATTTATTTCGTTTAAGGTTATGACGATAGTCTTAAAAATCTACTGATGATACGAAATATAAGCAACGTAGCAAATACAACGCTGCCTCTTTGATAATCCAACCACAGATTGTGATGTGGAGAAATACCTGGTCGTCCTTGAAATTAGGCATTACTGCAAATGTCAGTAACACATATAAACCGTTAGGCTAGTACTAATTATACTCAATTGATAGAAATGAGTAATGAGAGGGTGTTTAACCGACTTTAATCACAATCGCCCCTTCTAAACTACTTATTTTCCCCTCTTCTCTCTCACACACTCTCTTAGTTCCCACGCACACAAACATAACGCTCATCAACTTGACCAAAAGTGCATCCGACAGTTTGAAATAGAAGTGATGACCAAAAGCATAAATATTGAGGGTAATTGGACCTCTAGATGGTACGCTCTGTTATAATCATTTGCTGTCATCACTGCTGTTTTCCTGCATATAAGCATACATGAAAGCAGACGAGCGCTCACACACATACATGCTTCTATGTTGATGCGTCTCTTAACCTAATTATACCTCATCAAAATTAATAGATTTAGGGTATATAATATGGTTGTTGCCCTGAGGATGTCAATCGCCGGCACCAAAGTGGTAAAGCGTCAAAAAGAATGCTTTAATAAAGATAACCAGCGGCTGGCTGAGAACTCAATGTTTGCAATTTGGTGGGATCAACCTTCGGATTTCTCCATCGTATGTTTTTATTCGAAATGGAAGTTGGTTCCACAATTGCGTTGGTGTCGGTAAAAAGTCTAATTTGTAGTGTTGCAATATCGGCTCCGAAAGTGGGGTTCAATAGGCTTGAGTAGCATTCGGCTACACCTCCTTGGAAGCGAAAAGAACGACATCTCCGCTAATTTTCTTCTTTAACTGCTCCAGATTCTCCCAAGTAGCCATGCACCCAAGCAGCATGTGAATGGAAGAGGCGAAAATTTATTTATTTCGGCTGTTCTCTTAATTCGTATAAATTTTTTTGCTATTACCTTCCTCAAAGTATTTGATTTCTTGTTTAGTGTAATAGTTGAATATTTCGGTTCATTGGCATTTTTGAGATATTTACACGTATTTTGAGTAACCAACGCGAAGTTCCCCTAACTGGCCAGATGCATCTGAGAATCAAATCTGCGAAGTGGTTCAACTGGGTACCGAATCATCCTCCGTCAAGTACCAGGAGCTCATGTCAGACCGGCAGGTTTCGTCTTTAATTAAAGAATCGTCCATAGTGGATCATCGTCATATTGGTGCCAAAAACTACTTATTAAATTGCCAGTAGTGTTGAAAGATTGTATCGCGAATATGAGTTTACCTGGTTGTAAAGTACGCTTACTTCGACCCTTCTCTCCCTAGACTAACAGTAAATCTGCCCAGAAGGAATTGCGAGAAACGCATGATTTTTTTTGCACATATACTCAGCCATCCATGCATTCCCATAAGCCTTTCTCATGTTCATATAGAACTGCATTTTCGGCCTTATCTCATCTCATCAATTCCCCTCGACGAATTCACACTGGGGAAGTGCAGAATAAACGGCAAATTCATTAGACCCATTGAGTTGCATGAAGATCTATCCTCTTTTACTCCATGAAGTTTTGTGAAGAATTTTTCCGCAATTCGAAACTTACTTATTCTTATGGTACGTTGCTTATTTATGTAGTTATTAGCCTAGTTTTATTTCAAACCTATAAGGAGGATATTTTTTGTTATTTTCTTTATGATAATGAAGCTGAAGTTGATGAGGATGGGGCAAGATCAAAATAATGGTCCCGTTTGGAGAAGAGATTGAAATTTGAGATACAAGGTAAGGTGGAAATAAATAAAAAATGCTGACCTCTTCAAGTCATTATGGGCAAACTCGCTCTCAGTGAGCCAGTCGCCGTCTCGCCTACCGGTTTATTTGTGGTATCGGCTGATTGCGGTCGTCGTCGATTAAAGAACTAACCCTAAGAATTCGAAGACGACCGAGTAAGTGTCGCATCAAAGTCGAGACGGAAGGCGACTATGCGTCCAAGCCGTTGTCTATGGAACAACCTCATGTGGGGCCAAACTTATGCACCAACTTATACTATAATTGAGCTACCTAAGCCCCAAATGAAGCAAGGTCAATCTGAATAAAAGCTTAAAATCAGGACTCACAGATTGAATCTTGAAGCTGAGAGACAAGAGGGCAATCTGTAAATGAACTCGAAAGCAGTTTCAGGCTTTGCTAAGGCTACAGCAGCATGAAGACGTGAACTTGTATCAACAGCAAAGTTTGGCAAGTGCAAACAAAAAGACATTAAAGTGAATCCAAATAAGGTGCATCACTTCGATAAAGCTCCAGGCCAAAATATGAAAGAAGGAAGTACCGTCAGAATGCGCAATGCCTTGACGAGAAAAAAATGCCGGATCGAGTAATATGGTGACTGTCTGCATTGCTGTCGTAGTAAGACGAGATTCAAGACCCTTGCTGGTTGATTAAGTCACGAGTTTATCCAAGACGATAGCATGACAGCATCACAAATGAAGCATTTCCTTAACCGGTAACATGATACTTCGAAGCAGAGCAAAAGTGGAATACATGCTAGACTGGCGATGGGACATTTTTAATGTAAACACTTCATAACTGCACTTATACAAAATACGGACGAAATACTGCTTTGACTTGAGGGCAGTGCGATCTCTCAGCATCTCGGTTTCCAGCGTTTATGGGCAAATGCAAGGTTGTACAGGTCTGCATTAATTTATTTTTTACTCACCCAAACACACACATACACACAAGCACACACACGAATATGTGTGTACATGCAGAGTTACATAAAAACCCCAATCTACAGTGTTACCTTCTCCACCTGTAATGCAGTTAAAGAATATGAATGTGGCATACAGATAAGTTGTATTTCCCCTTGTATTTCATCCCTGAAAACGCAACATTTTGTCAAGATACTTGATTAGAGAATAAAAGCACTCCTAGACTCAATCCAGCCTTAAGGTCTACTAGTCCCTATACTACAATCACATGCTACTGCATCCTGTTCGTACTCTCTTAATTTTGTAAAAGCAGCAACATTAAAGCGTTTTTCCCGAGATCTATTTCAATCTGATTATGAAAAGAGTATAAAATTCATGCGCAAGAGACCAAAAATGGTTTGGTTATTTATTTTTAATATAATTAGATGCGTGAGTAAGAAATAGTTAGAAAAATAGGCCAGTTAAGGTGATTAAGAGCTAATAGTTGATTTGAAGTTCACCTAACCCTGCCTGTCAAAAATCCATCCCGTCTCAATTGTACGGAATAATAGTTTCTATCTCACTTAGCTCTCATTAGCACCCAAACGGAATTCGATACCGACTCTTGAGTATCAGCTATTTATTAAACTTAAGCGGCCTAAGGTGACCAAGATCTGATATGCGAATAAAAGTGGGGCTTCGAGGACTCTCTTTTTTCATAGTTTTTGACCTTCGAATCTCTTTTTGGTCCTACCTGAGTGTAAACTGGAAAATACCTTAACACACACATATATATATATAAAGTTAATTAATTAATTTTACGAGTTTTATCTACATACGCATAGGCACACACATGCATACAGATACAGGTACATATAAATGTGTATGTTATTTGCGAGTATGTGTGTAAAAAGGGGTACGAAGCCTCAGTAAGCAATCAGAATGGGGCAGAACGTAATGAAAGCCAATTCAGTCATAATAAATAATATGATTTATAGAAAACCAGTTGGTCTAGCTATAGAAAATAGAGAATGCACAGAGCCAGCCTAGCTAGGTACTGAGTAAATACCCCAATAATCAAGGATAAGGAAATGAGGTAAAAAGATGTTCATATTGACAAGATTTTGATACTATTAGTAGATAGTAATTATGCCCTATATTATTTATAAAGCATGAAGACCAAGAAGGTGTAGCCTTTAGTATAGTAGAAGTCTATTTTGGTTGTCTAGATCTCGTTTTATCACGTTTTCGCTACTTGAGCCTAGATATTTAGATGGGGTCATCTTGTACGAAATCCTCTGCCATGGGAATCATGCTGATCTCAGCGTCAGAGCATTGAGTTGGTACATTCCCAAACGTCTCGGCGGCATCGTATTCGGCAGCATCACTTCTACCTTCCATTATTAGCATCCAACTACAACTTGTAAAAGGGAAGTAATTCCATTAAATAACCTTCATTGAGGGAACCAATGCGTAAATTGAAATGAGCGATAGTTAAGGACGCGATAGGCGAAGCTACAACTAGTATCTTTGACGAGCTACAGTTTGGTGCTAAAAATGACAGAGCTCATTGACGGTGTACCAAGCCCCTGAAAATATCTTCACCCGGCTATAAAAAACAAGGTTAAACCATTTACATCCATCCTAGTTATAATTAAGAATTTACTGGTTGTATATGATGCTACTTGAACTGAATATAAGTAGCATCGTCATCCACTGTGTGTGTGTGCTGTTGAGAGACGGACGAGATGGAATTTGCAGTCCAATTGAGCCAGAATGAGAATAACCCTTAAGAGGCAAGGTTAAGTGCAATTCATCTGCTTCATGGTGCATAGTCATATGATTGCGGGGAAAGTCACTTCTCAGTTCCTCATCACTTTATACAATCTAGGATGAAAACACATATTGGTGTATGAAAAAACCTGAAAAGCGTAAATTAGCCTGACCTCCGCTTCAGGCACAGACTCATTTCTGACCCGGGACTTCAAGGCCTCAAGCTCCAGTGAAAGGCGAAGGTGAAGCTGTCAGAAGAAGCTTGCGCAATTGGATAGTCGAAAGGAATGCTAATACTCTAATTTGAGATTGGAACAGAAGGTATCGAGAGTTTGCTTTAACAATGAGTATCAATTCCACAAAACGTGCGATAGAGCCAATGTCGTGGAAAGGGTCCAGCGTCTAATAGAAACAAACACAGTCCAGCTCGACTCTCACCAAGACATAATGTACTTGGAGTGTACAATTATATTATTTCGTCTGATGATAGAAGGTTTCTACAGAGTTGCCCCAGTTGCAATAGCAACAGTCTGTAAAGACGCCGGGACTCGTCACATTTATTGCTAAGTTAAGCCATAGCCTCACCTTGGTGCAGGTAGCATAATTACCAACCTTTCAATATGGATTAACAAACCTCTTCAATAAATAATATAAAAAACGTGAAAATGTTAGCACTAAAGATGATGACAATGATGATTAAAGAAGTGGATTTACCTTGTTTTTGCAGCTATGTTGTGTTTTCAACACGCAACTTGCCCGAACTCTCCTACTATAATAGTTTGCATAATTCTCAACATCGGACCGTGAACTTGCTACATTCACGGCAATAATTGTACCTACTATGGCAGAGGACTTCGGGCAAGGTGCGTCCAACTAAGTTGCCCTGACAACCCGGCCACGTTGCGAAACCGAAGTCAACCCACGGCTATACATCGAAAGGTGTATGTGACTATACCAAAGGCCACACCATTTTAGTCTTCATATCTTCTTATAATGAGTGTGTTTTAGCATATGCGCTTTTTAGCTGGTATATTTCGAAAGATTTATTGTACGTAGGATGGGCTGTAAGAGGGCCAAATGGGAGTTTTCTGCAAGATGATCATCGCCCGGGGCACCTAACGAGGAGACGAAAGGAGGCCATCTGCCAAACAAGTGGATGGGAAAATAGGAGTCAATCTAGTTTGTCTAAACGTTGTGGCAGCCTCTGCTTAATCGTTGGGCAATTCCCTCGTTGGGCGGAGGGTTGAATGAGCCCAAGTTGGGGAGTAACTTGCCTCGGGGTTTGCAGAGGGACGAAGCGAAAGGAAGGTCGAGCATTTGAAGATTCAGGGATAAAGGAAAAGTCCGATTTGTGTGTGTTTGGAGACCGAGTGAGAGAGGCTTATCATTCAAGCAGCATAATTGAGAAGTCGCAAATTCCAAGTAATCTTAGGCGAAAAGCTTAGTCAATCCGTGCAATTGACTTCAAAAGAGGGGATACGCCAGAAGTGAAGCCCGACGGACCTTCAGGCGTGTCCGTGAGCGCCAGACGAAGAGGCAAATTAAGGACTAAGTCAACCAATGTCGCTTAAGCTGAGCTAAGAAGTGATGACCGAGTTTCTCCAGAAATCGTATCCGTAGGCAGCACGATGCTATTGAATTTCACCCAACCCCGCTGAGCAAGAGGTAAGCTCGAGGGCTTGGAATATCTTATTTTTCTAAGGCATCCGGTCGTCGGAGGAAAATTGTCAGATTGAAGCAAGGAATGTGAACCAAAATAAACGTTTTTCATCACAACCCGACTGATAGTAAGACATATCAACTTAAATCAAACCAATTCAACGAAAAAGAAATTTATCCCATATCGTATTTTTAAAATCATATTAAGCAACTAGGTTATTATTAAATAATTAGATGTCCATTTATTTATTGACAATGTAATAAACTATAAATCTTGATATAAATAAATTAAAAATCAATCTAATTAACTATTTGTCGATTTACGTAATTAACTATCAAATAAGTATATATAAATAAATAATTAATTTATGATTGCCTAACACATTCCATCTCAAACAAATTCATACCAGCTCATCGTAAATCAAGACAACCCAACTGAATCCAAAATAAATTAATTTTTAACAGTTAAACTCCTCACATCAACCCAATGTATTATTAATTAATCAGTAATGTAGTAATGGGCTAAAGTGAGCTTAAATATTATTATATAATGTAATGTTATATATGCTTTAATGTGAGTTTGGAAGAGATGAAATGTTTTAACTTGGACCTAAATAAGTATAGCCTATTCAAGACGAGCACAATTAAAGCATATAATTATTCGCTTATAATCAGAGTTTCGCAACTACCAGTAAATTAGTGATATAAGATGTATTCACCCTATTTCGTTTAATGTGATGTATGACTGGTAGTAGAATTTTCCCACAACGCTTCCGTCTACTTTCGCATGGCCCTGCTTTCCCAAAAGGTGTCCTTATTCAGGCAACAGTGGACTGCAGTTTCGACCTCGCATAGATCTTATGAACTCCCTAAGCAGGACTCGTATCATGGCAGTGCAGCGGGTAATCTTAACATGTTAGCCACTCCACGACGTTGCTAATAGTGCCCTTGGGACACAGGGCAATGCATTTTCCCATATAACATGCTTTGTTTGGGTTGTCGATGAAGCAAAGTTATATTTGGAATAAAATAGCTTATTGCTTTTCACATTTCATTCAGAATCTACAGTTCGCGCCTACCTTATTTTGAACATCCGATTAAATAGTCTATGGAAATTCCTAGGATTCAAGAGGTCAACCTAATCCACTTGGCCGTAAAGCTGTGCGCTAGGCAGTCTCTTTGAATTCCAGTGCAAACGGGCTAAACTTTCGTCCAGACAATGGCGTTTTGCCATTTTTGGAACCATATTCAAACCAACAAGAGGTGAAAATTTTGTGGCTTTTCCCAATATACTGAATATATTGTTCGTTTCAAGTAGGCTACCAGTAAATCAAATATATGAGTTGTGCCCAGCATATTTCGTTTAAGGTGATAAAGTATTGGTAGTTGAATATTCCCATATTGATATGAGTAGATCTTGCGTTTTTATTAACTTTCACATAGCTTTGCTTCCCAAAATGTATTCGCCTCCAGGCTGGAGTTAATTGAAGTCCCGACATTGCCCAGGTCTTAGCAAAGCTTCCAGCGGGACTCGAACCATGACAGTGCAGCGTGTAATGTTGAAACGCTAATCACCACGTCACACTGCCGCGAGTGCTTTTGTGATATAGGGCGGATGTGAATTCGAGAAGAAGCCATGCATTTTGCCATCTCACATTCTGTGGTGGGATTGTCGATGGAAAAGCCCGTTGGGAAAGCAAGACTGTGTGAAATTTACTGGAAAAATACAACTATCAGTCCTTCATCACCTTAGACGAAATAGGGTGAATACATCTCATATTACTGATTTACTGGTAGTC
>CAAALY010000093.1:0-13109 GCA_900617795.1 Protopolystoma xenopodis
CAAATATAGTTAAGTGGTAGCTAATCTAGCAAAATATAAAGAATAGAAGTGATATTAAAGTTCATTTATGTTTAGACTTAAAAAGTATCTTCCTTTAAAAGTTACAAGATTGATTAGAACTTGTCTAGATAAATATTTTATTCCCAGTTGAAGTAAGAGAGTGAGATGAAGAGATTCGAAGATTGATCCCAACAGAAGACGAAGGCGGAATCCTCTTTTCAAGCTTTAGCTGGCTTTACTGGAACATTCTTTTTGACAATGTGCCCGAAGCGATCTCCATCAGTTCCGTTACAAAGTTACTGAGCCCTTTTCATTTATAAGTAGGCTTTCGAAACTACATCTAATACATATGCTAGATTTTTGCCTACCATATGATGAAAGTGATTAGAGCGAAGTTTCATTTTTCCAATTAAGTCAAGCTAGCTATTTTGTTGGTATCCTATTCTGATAATGTCAGTCATATGGTAGGAGGAAGCTTAACAAATTTTACCTGAGTTGAGGGAGATCGCCTGAGAGACAGTATCGACAAGAATGGTCTAGTAAAGCCACCCAACAGCTGGCTAAGAGGAGTAGACTGTTTTCTTCTGGTTAGATCGAATTCAGAATCTCTTCATCACATACTTTCGTTTAAAATAGAAGTGAACTCGGCTATTGTAAGCAAAGAGATCCTTCCCTCCCTAGATATAGGCAAACCTAAGCTGAATATTGTCCCAAAAATGAGGTATCAATATTATTGACATATATTTTTTCATGCACAGTATATTTATTAGAAAAGACCTTATTTGTTTTGAAAGTCATTACCTTCTTCTACCATAATGGTGCCAGTGGAGTAGTTTTGGGGTGAATCGTCTGCCTTTATATACACAGGTCTCTGATTAGAATACTGATTAGAGTGCAAACAAGATCTAGAAAAGGTGAATACTGCAATGCAAATACAAATTTATCGGACAAAATAAAGCCTTGTAATTAATTCCCCATTCTTTCTCAAATCAGAATAATAAAAATCCTAAGCATCTCACGGTACATATGCACTCTGAAAAGAGATCCACTGATGCGTTACACAATTGCCTGAAGTATAATGTTAAGAGGACTATGCCGAATTCAAGCAAGTGAAAAGTTATATCTCAAACAATAAAATTTATTGAAAAACGAACAACAATAAAGACTGAATATATGAACATATTTAGGTATAAGTGGGGAGGATTCATAATTCTCAAATAGAAAAGTAATTAACCTAAGTCAATTAAGGTGACTTCGTGACTTATGGTAAAGTTTTTCCACAATGAGATTAGTATGTCTCAGGATCCCAGTGAATTGTACTTAACCTTTTCCCCCAAAAGGCTATCGAATCCTGAGTGGATAGCAATTTCAACCTCGCCTAGAATTCGGCAGCCTATCTATTTCTTTGTATGAAAATTCAACTATCAGTATATAAATCCATTTTAGTGACATATAGTGATTAGATTCCTATGCCGGAATTAATTATTGTCTCGAAGCCTACTTATAAACGAAAATAATTGATATCACATAATGTAATGGCGAATACATGCTTGCTTATAATAAAATCCCGCTATGAGTGTGATTTGAAAGATATGCGAAGAAAATTTGAGTTTCGAGGAATCTCATGTTTCATAATTGTTGAGACACACTCACAGGCTTTGAAGATGACTATGACCGTAACTAATCAAATCACTTTATACTTGATCAAAGAAGCCAGATGTAGAGTATATATACCACTTTTTAGGGATTTTCCGGTGAGTTTTCTTGACTCGTTAGCTTGAAGATTGTGAAGATGATACCTTGCTCTGATGATGTTCAGCATATGATGGACGAAAGCTTAGCACCTTTGTACCGGAATTGAAGAAGATTACCTCGGAAACAGTGTCCGCATGAATCTTTCAGTAAAGTCAATCGACAGCTGGTCAAAAAGAATCTCCCGTCGTCTTCTGGTGAAACCGACCTTCGAATCTCTTCACTTAACACTTACACTCGAAATGGGAGTAAGCTCAACGATGATTTGAAAGGAACCTGGCCTGCCCTGAATACCACATTTGCCTTGTGACCCAGTAGCACCAGTGGCTGTATAGTAGTAACATTGTCACTATACTTACGACCCGGTATTGATCCCAATTAAGATGCGATGAGATCTTGGAGAGGATAAAACGGTAGCCCACCCTAGTCAAGATGAGTAATTCTTTAAGAAGTAAGGCTAAGCGAAATTTAATGGCATCATGAAGCCAATTCACAGTGGAAAAATTAATTTATCAGTCTTAAATTCACAGCTTTCAATGACTAGATATAGCGTTGGTTCGATCTTGTTTTCACAATTTGGTCGGAGCGTCAAGGAGACCTTGTGGAACGTACTTAGTCCCATGTTCTCTGCCATAGTATTCGTGATTTCCAATATTGGACCATTGGCTAGATCCATTATTAAACATTTCGCCGGCGTCGTAGTGGGTATCGTCAGGTAAACGATGACGGCGAGTCGTTTGAGAATGAACCCAGCCAATGGTCAAATTCTAGAAATCATGGATACTATGGCAGAAGACATGGGACTAGGTACGTTCCACAAGGTCTCCCTGATGCTTCGACCAAATTTCGAAAACAAGGTCAAAACAATGTTATACAGCTAAAGAAGACTGTGCCAAAACAAAAGGCCACACCACCTTGGTCTCTATAGCAATGACTAGGTATAGTTTATGAGTTGTGTTCACTCTATTTCGCTTAAGCTGATGAAGGACTGGTAGTATAATTTTACCCCAATGATATGAGTAGAGCTGACGTTACCATTGCATTTCATATAGCTTCGTTTTCCCAAAAGGTGTTTTTATTTAGGGTGGACTACAGTGGGAGTCGAACCATGTCAGTGTAGCGTATATTCTCGACACATTGAACACTTCGTTGCACTTTCATGGTTCGACTCCTGCTAGGAGTGTTGATAAGACCAAGGCGAAGTCGAAACTACAATCCACTCTGGATGGAAAGAACATTTGGGAAAGCAAGGATTTGCGGAAGTAATAAAAACTTCAGCTCTACTCATGTCATTGTGGAAAAATTCAACTACCAGTCCTTCATCACCTTAAAAGAAATAGAGTGAGCACAATTATTATCTGATTTACTCGTAGTCTCGAAAGCCTACTCACTAACTGAAAAATAGACATCGTTGGTTGAATGGTTTTAGTTACAAGTAAAGCCAGGTAGAGGAGCTGCGGAATTTGAATACGCATAATAGGCATTAAGAAAATACAAACTAAAATAAATAAATAAAATTTTTTTTGGATAAATGGACAATCTAGCGTAGGTATAAATATATAGGTTGGTAGCTAAAAACAAGAAAATAAGGATATATAAGACAAATAGGCAATATGAGATGTATTCACCCTATTTTGTTTAAGGTAATCAAGGACTGGTAGTATAATTTTCCCACAATTATATGAGTAGAGCTGACGTTTCCATTGAATTTTACATAACCTTGCTTTCCCAATAGTTGTTCTAATCCAGGGTGGACTGCAGTTTCGACATCGCATCGGTCTTATCAACACTCTTAGAGAGAGTCGAACAGTGACAGTGCAGAATGGGAGCTTGACACGTTAGCCACTCGGTCACGAGTGCCCTTGGGTCACAGGGCAAATGTGAAATTCAAGGAAGGTCTGGTCTTTTGCCATATCATATTCTTTGGTGGGGTTGTCGATGGAGCAAACATATAATTTTTAATGAAGCAAACGTCAGCTCTATTCATATCATTGCAGGAAAATTCTACTACCAGCCCTTCATCACCTTAATCGAAATTGGATGAATACATTTCATATTTATGATTTACTGGTAGTCTCGAAACACTAAAGATACTACAAATATGCAAGCAAACTCAGGCTGCAAAACTCAGAAGTATGGGCAGGCAGATAGAAAATTAAATAGACAGACAAGTAGATACGAAAAATTCAGATCTACAAAGTAACAAACAAAAATATGGAAATGCATAGCAGATAATTGTGCCTTGAAGCGAAAATAAATTAGGTTCAATTACATATAAATGTGAATAAGTTCATTAATGCTCATATCATAGAGAACTGGAAAACAAAGAAAAATGGGCAAATTCATAGATGGATGAATATGGAGCCTACAAGATGGGGATGGAATGAAATGCCCTAGGAAACAATCCTGGGGTAGACAACGAGATACACAATTAAGCATATGCAAGTTCATATTCATCATCTAAAACATTATAAATGTTGGTAGAGCAAATAACTTTCGGAGCTACGAAATGACAAGCATTTAAACATTTATATGTCTTTAAAAATGTTCTTCAAATCCTCAAAATTATAGCTGCTTCTTGCAATTTAATGAATTAGGTACTTGCCGGCAACGAATCATAGTAAAATTTTAAAAGCTTATCTCTGACAATGCCACATCAATATATTTTAGGACCTAAGACTTGGCCAGGTTACCCACAATACAGCTCCATAGTTAGGCAACAACTTAGCTTCGCTTACTTGCAATAGTACCACTGTGGTGGGCGACATTTCGTTTTGATATCGTTTTCGAATAGCCTCCCCGTTAAAGCAAGCAGGCAACGCCTTAAGCACGTCATCAGCAACATGGCTGATGAGTTCGTCTCGATTGACAGAGGTTGATTGGTTTCCAGTCTGTGGTTGCAGTTCGAGCAATTGGAGCCACATTTCCTTGGCTGCAGAAGAATAATAGTCGATCTCAGCATTGGGGTGCAGGCCAAACACCTCAGGTGAATTGGCCAAAGGTAAACTTTCAACGTAGGCTGAGGATAAAGTACGATATAAAAATAAAGTGGGAAAGAATTAACAAGGCGGATGAATATCTGGAAATGTTTAGTATGGTGCGAAAAAACCTATTACAATAAATTAACTATGTAAGACAACACGATATAGGCTTATAGGGAATTTTCTAACTGGATTTTTCATATATAAGACGACTATATCAATACTTGTTGACAATTATTTTGGCAGAGCACTTTGCCTAGTAGCTAAACATACTGTACCAGGTACAGAAGCTACAATACTGGCAGATAAAAAGATTTAGGTTATTTGAACTCTCTAGTTAGATAAAGTTAAGTTGCATGCATCGGATTTTATAAAGTTCATACAGCTAATTGGATTTTTAGTATTTATGCATACTCTTGTTTAAAATTATCTTTAAAGGGAATCGGAATTGCACAACTATGACTAAATCACTATTATCCAGCTCAATGATTCAAGCATTGACGAAGCATTTCGCTAGTCATACTCAATTAGAGTCTTAAATTGCACTTTTAGTTGCAGTATTACCACTGAAGGGGCATTAATATTTGGCAATGGAACTAACTAATTGTCATTTACAAAACATAATATGGACAAAAACTCCTTCCGGCTATAAACATAAACGGAATATGCAGAAAAGTTGGGTTTTAAATAATTGTTTAGTATATTGATACTGGCATATCGTTCATTCTGTTTGAAAGCGGATGGAGGAGATTTGTAAATTCGCCTCACCGGATATGGAAGGAGGGTTGCCTTAGACTAGTGTCTGTTAGATTGTGCGACAAAGATCTAGTTGCACCGTTCTGCTACCCCGATGGCTCCGTTTAGAGCTTTCGTTTGTCATGTGACAGAGATCATCCGAACCAGAAACGATTATTTACGACAATCGCCTTACTTAGTTTAGCGTTTTTTGGTGATTGTTTGTAAATAATAATTTATGGCTCTGACAAGGTTCATCACATAATCAGCGAAAGCTCAGCATAGAGCCATCGGAGTAGCAGGATGGTGAGGTAAGTTCTTCCTTGCTCGATCCAACAGTCACAACTTGAAGGCCAATTTACAAACCCTTGCCATCCGCTTTATCAAATAAACTGAAAGGTGTTCCAACATAAACGGAATTACTTTTACGCTATATATGAGAGCCTCAGGTCAATACAGTCATTGATTTGAAGTGATTTATTATCTGAGATACCATAACAAAGGGAATGGTAGCCATGATTATAAGCAAATGAAATCACCTTTAGGTTTAGATAAAAGACACGTGGAGCTTATTCTTGATAAAATGTTCACCAGAATAAAAATGACAAACTAATTGTACAACTATATCTATCATAATAATTCACTTAGTTGTATATTGGGAGTAAAATAAAAGTGACAATAAATTCATCCAATCTTACTTCAAGGGCATGTAGTATTATAGTAAAAATTGCTAGAAATAATTGAGCATACTTAACAAAACTTTCAAGATTAAAAATCACAATCATTCCAATACAATAAATTACGATTAGTTACAGTTGAAAGCCAAATCTCTGCTGCTCTCACTTAAATGCTGTCTTTGATTTGTCTAGGATAGGATAAAAAATTGATAAATTATATAATCGCTAAAGGTGTGAATTACAGCTAGTGGCTGTTGAAATTTGACCTCATCCCCAAGCTATACAAGTAAGCTAGAATAGTTCATCATGTCCATCTTACTTAATCTTGAAACTCTCAAGATGCAAACATATTTTCAGGTTATGAGATGTACTCACCCTGTTTTTAAGGTGACGAAGGACTTATAGTTGAATTTTCCCACAATGATATAAGTAGGCCTTACGTTTCAACATAATTTTGGATAGCCTCACTTCCCAAAAGGTATTCTCATCCAGGATGAATTTCCATGGAAGCGTACCGTCTACTCATATCACTGTGGGAAAATTCAACTACCAGTACTTCATCACCCTAACGAGATATGGTAAATATGTCTAATATATATGATTCACTGGGGTTCTCGAAAACCATTTCATCAACGAAAAATACTTTCAAGCTTGCTGTAGAAAAATATCTGATTCCTCTTTCAGGCTATCAGATAAAGGAATTGGTGCTTGACATTGCGTTGGCAAGCGATTTATTCTAGCCAACTGATAAAGGCACTTTCATGCAATATAAAAGGCCCCAGATGATGTGGTGGTGATTACCAGCCTACGTATAGTTCATGAATCATTATGCATTACCGTGATAAAAAGTATATTAGGAACGATTTAAACTTAAAATGAAACAATTCTCAAATGGCTTAGGAAGTGAAATACCAGCCAATTTTTAGTATCCTCTTTATGGCTTGATGTGCTCACTTCCTCAACAAGTCAAAAGTTTATGAGTAAGCGAATAAAGTAGATAGCTAAAACTAGTATACCGATCCTTAGGTATCACCACTAAATTTATCCACGCATTCTAGCAAAAACGACTTTGCTAATTCTACCTCAACTATCAGTCTTTCATTACCAGGAACAACCTGGGTTGTATGCAGTTACTATTCAAGATCTAGTGATAATCACGAAACTTAAATAAATTAAATAAAAATAATAGTATATAAAGTAAAACTGGGTTTAGAAGAATTCCTTAAAGATTTATTTTGACATGAAATTAATTTGGAAAAAAAACATTTGTCGGAAGGAATTCATGAATTGGCCCCACTGATAACCGACTTATTTATAGAATTGGGTTGACCTCGTCGCAAGCTGGTCCTGTTGTCAGGGTGACTTAGTAAAAAGTACCTTGTCCGAAGTCATCTGCCAGAGTAGTTACCATAAATACCAACATCAAGCCGTGGACCTTGTTGAAAATATACCGAGTCCACGGTCTGATGCTGGGAATTATGATAACTACTATGGCAGAGGACTTCGGACAAGGTGCGTTCTACTAAATCACCCTGACAACAAGACAAACTTGAGACGACGAGGTCAACCAACTTCTATAAATCTAAAGGATATTGCGACCATAACAGGAGCCAGACCCTTTCGTCTTCATACATTCGACCGACTTATTTGGTTTGCTGCATTTTTTCATAAAGTATGGTTTCTCGTTCTGACGGTGTTGGTCATACGAGAGGCAGAGCTTCGAATGGGTTCATCAAGATCGCAGAGCGGTGAACTGAGGACTTCTTTGTACAATCAAAAAGTCTTCACTTCTCCAAAGTAAGCCTTTTTCGGTTTCCAAAAGACACCAAACGAGACATAGAACCCATTGTTTAGATTAAGATTCCCTGAAATGTATAATGCTGATATTCATAACGGCGATATTTATAATGGCCGTATTGATTTCCAACCATTTTTGGTGCCTGTAAACAGCTTCAGCAATATTCCACTGGTACCTGACTTATACTCCTAGTTCCACAGCAAACAATATGCGGCCTAGTTGCTCATTCAACCTTGCAAACCAAGTAAAATTAATGAAAAAGTAAGACTGCAGGGCCTTTGCTCACTTATAATGTCGTCTTAGATATTATAATCATACTTTCATTTTTATTTATTGTCTCTCAGCAGTGGCCTGGCTGCAGTGAAAATATAGGTCCTCAGCTATACATCCCTATGATATTTTTATGACAGAGATAGGTGGCATTGGGATAGCTTCTATGCTTGTGAAAATGAGTGAATAAGGGATTTAAAGGTTGGTCTTTCTGGGCGAAGATGGCGGATTTCCATTGTATTTTTGTAGTTTCCTTTTATAGGATGCTTAGTTTGGGGCAGCCCTCAAGACATCTTCTAATGCTTCAGTGAAAAAGGGCCCACCTTTTTTTGCCGTGTAACCTAATTGGCCTCATCAGAGCTGGATCTAACAGATATAGCAACTTCAGACGAAAATCCTATTTTGTTCAATAACGTTTAACATAATATAGCTCAGCATGGTTTTACCGGAACCGAATGAAGTTGTCTCAAGGACTGAGTCAGTCTGAAGATTTCAGAAAAATCAAGCTATAACAGATTAGTAGGGGATCCGCCGTCGTCTTCCAGTTAGATTGTTCTACGAATCTCCTAATTACACGAGTGTACATGCACTAATGATATATCAGGAGATTCATCGAAAACCAGTTATTCTTCTTATATACAAGGTACCAAAGTTAAGAGGATATAAGTCAGGTTAGTAAAGAATGCAGATTGCCATTTCTCCATGAGATCCTGAAGGTTATTATAAAGGTACGACTAGTAGGCAAATTGATAATTTTACGAGGAAAATTATGACTGTTAAGCTGTATAGAGTTTGTTATTCGCAGGGGAGCATGAGCGTAACTGCTATCTAGAAAAAAATAAGATATCCTGGAGAACTTCTGAAATAACTCTGGCCCCTGACGAACAGTGACCAATTGTTGATGGTGGTAACCATCTTGTTCTGGTTTTGTTGCTACCACCTGAATTGTTTAAATTACTAGAAATGGTAAAAAATCAAGAAAGAACAGCAATGATAGTAGAGCAAAAATGGGCACTCTAGAAGACTTGTGTGTCTAGGCTCGTTACAACTATAAAATGTGTTATTTTGGGCTCCGATCTTCATATTTACTCCCCATTGCTGTTGTCTCCAAGTAAAGCGGCTTTTCTCGACTAGGCGCATTGGCTTATCCATTAGCCGATTTGTCTTGCTCGCAAGCATATCTAAGCCTCCTTTAGCCCCCCTCGAAACAGTAGTCTCTCATCTCGGCCGCAGGAAAGGCGCTGTTTCTGCCAACACAAAACTGGTCTTCACGTGTATGCCTTAGGGTCCGTTTCGCTGCAACCTGCTTTTGCGTTAAAGAGCTTGATTTCCTTTCCCTTAAGCAAAGACGAAGGACTAAGCGAATTTTCCTGCCCCCTTAACTTCTGTCCGTCTCCATTCCGTTCGTCTCCCCTTTTTCTTACCCTTTCTTACTGGCACTCCTATTTCGCTCAGTTAATGGTCTGTTTTAGGCTATCCGCTCGTCCAACAAAAATACCGTCTGCTCGCGTCATGCAATATTGGCTTCCCCTTTACAGTGCGACCCTCCCTCATATTCTTTGTCGCCAATCTATTGGCGCCGGAGGCAGTTTTTTGCCAATGGCCAAGATTGATAGCGTCTAGTCTTAATATAGTTCATGCAAGTGTAAGTTATTATTCATGTACAAACTGGGGCTTTGTTCTTGTTATAATCCTGCACAATGTCTCACCTACCAGGTTACTAATCAGACAATCGAACCACACATCCATTCATCTAGCAAGCTGCCCCGCTATTCATCATTAGCAAACCGTGTCGTTTTATCTTTACTTCTCTTCCGATAACCAATTATGTATATTTACATCAATTCACAATGGGTCTGCCTTTCATATATAGAAGTAACTAGATAGATAATTATCTCTGTCCCTATCTATTCATTTATGTATAGTATACGCACTTTATCAAAATATAGTAATCCTCATTCGTCTAATGCATTTTTGCTAAGAAATGTAAATAGTTAGAATCCAGGCTTTTACACGATGAAATATATTTCGTAGGCCCTTCTTTATTTACACACTATGCTATTCTATTCAGAAATGGGTCCTCAGCTTTCCTCCCACTCTGGCATGTTTTCATCTCGGGTTCTCTAACTTGAGAAGTTGCTTTTTAGATAAAAGCAAAGAGTTCACTAAAGAAATGAGGACTATTCAGGTATAATCGATCCAATTCAAGAAGACCTTAAAAATAATAAAATATAAATCTAGAAAATCTATTGAAAATTATGGATAAACAGTTTAAATAAGTGTAAATTCTTGTGAAAGATAAACTTTCAAGTCACAATTGCTAGCGCAACCTGAAGTTAAATAAGACCAAAGTTGAAGTCTCCATACATATAAGCAGTATCGACTAGTTTGGGTTGAAATTTATATCTTTATCATTTTTTCAGCCATAATTATAATGTATTTAAAGGGTTCAAAATGTTTTAAAGGTAAAAGAAAAAGTTAAATCTGGAGCCTAAATCGCTGTCTAAAGGATAATTGTGACTATAGCGACCTGATACATGTCATAGCTTTGTTGAGAAGATTTTCATTATTTAGGGGAAAGAACAAAGAAGAACATCGTAGAGGTTATTTGACCTTGTTTTCGCAACTTGGTCATATTGATAAGAAGACTTAGAGAAACGCAGCTAGTCCGGAGTCCATTGTATGCACGATCATTTCCAGACTAGGACCGTGAACGTGGCAAATTCCAAGAAGTTTCGCCGGCATCGTAGTCGGCATCATCAGTGAGTCTTAACATTCTTTGCACCACACAACAACTCGTCAAAGAGACAAGTGAAGCCGATCCTTTGACCAAACTTGTTATAAACAGTTGTGGTATCTGCCATTCTGCCCTTGACTATTCGCCTATCCTATATCCTCCTGTCATACCTTCACTGTGCTTATTTCGATGTAGTGTGGTGTGCTCCTTTGAGCGGCATTCATGAAAACACTTCACACTCCACACTGTCGTTCTCACACCCTTCACACTTGTGCTGAGAATGTTGATCTGAGTCTGCCATATTGTTACGCTGTCCTCCTTCCCAAGGTCTTATTACCGTCTCTCTCTTGCCCCGTAAGATCTGTCTGCTCTCTCCCAGGTTCATGTATTTCACTCGAACCCTGCCACCCCATCTGTACCACTCGAGGCGTTATTCACTATCCCCTGCGTCTTGGTGACTAATTCGAGGCTTAAGTTTCTGAGTAAGTCTCAACGTCAAGCCTTTTCTACATGGACCATGTGTCTGGTAAAAGCTACTGTCAGCCAACTAGCTCCAGTCTCCCCCGCATCTATACTCTTTCTATCCCTACAATCAAGTCTATTACTTGCTATGGTTTGGTCTCTTGTGTACTAATCAACAAATGTTGTGGTACTGCTTGCTTTGATTAGGTTCAATTTTGAAACACAACGTCTGTGGGTTGGCTATTTGGCCTTTTTGAATTGTTGCAAACAATATGGTATCGCTCTCGATTCTGCAATCTAATGAGGAACAGTCGTTCGGACACAGTTAATGAAATACTTTATTACGCCTCCATTCAGAAATTAGAGGAAAGTTACGAGACCGAGGCGTAAGCTATTTAAGTTCATAGATCTCAAGTCTAAATAAAGGAAGGATTAAGGTGGGATTTAAACTTTGGATGATTTTCAAAAATTCCAGAGAATGACCGACCAGAAGTCACAGGGATCAGATAAATAAGCGGCATGACAGGAAATTGTTTAGCTATGGGATAATAAGACCACACAAGACTAAGCCAACCCGGGAAAATCTTAAAGGTTCTATCTTAAAAGCAGCAATTGCAACAGACGACGATAGGACTAAGGTAGTAAACCTATCTTCAATCCCACTTGATTCTGAAACTACATATATCTTCAAGAAGGGATTACATTTTCAATTTGGTAATGTAGAAAACGTTCTTAGTGATATTCTGGTGGAAGTTGTTAACTTAACGGATAAATATCCAGAAGAGACAAGGCGTGAGATGGAACTGGAAATAATCCCACGGATCCTGACACATCAAAAACCGACACACAGGAGCAGATGGGCTGGTATTCGGAAAAAATTACAAATGAATGATGAAATAGTTCTTTAGACGGATAAGGAAGGAGCGACGGTTGTAATGGTCAAGAAACAGTACACGGAGAAAATGGAAAAAACCCATAGCGACCGGAACACTTATCAAATAGTAAGGAAGGATCCAACTACGAAGATCATAGAGACACTAAAGAATATGTCTCGAAACCCTACTTTCATACGACTAAAGAATATGCTTAAGGAAATGCATAATAATGGGGAAATGGATAGATGGATGATGAAATCTTTAATCAAAAGTGACGCAAGACGGACTACCGAAGATACACAAGGAAGGAAATCCGCTAAGACTAATAGTCAACAGCAAGCATGGAGTAATACACAAACTAGCCAAATTCGTTTGCTTAAAACTCAAGTAAGTAAATGACAGACTCTCCAATATAGTAAAAAATTGATATGAATTTTTTCAAAGGATCCAGAATATTGGGTTGGTGGGTACGGAACAGTTGGTCAGTTTCGATGAACCTAAGAACCCCTCAGAGACAGGTGAAGCCAATCCCTCGGAAAACATTCTGCCGAAAACGGCTACACTATCACTCCTCTTTCTGTCCTAGCCTATCTATCTACTCTTTACCCTCTTAGATAGATAGGCCAGGACAGAAAAATGAGTGATAGTGTAACCGTTTTCGGCAGAACGTTTGACGAGGGATTGAATTCATTTGTCTCTTTGAAAAATCGTTGCTTGGTGCGGAAAATGGCAGCACTCACTGATGATGCCGCCTACGATGCCGGCAAAACGTTTGAGAATGTATCAAGTCCACTGTCAGATGCTGGGAATCATGACAACTAC
>CAAALY010000094.1:0-13094 GCA_900617795.1 Protopolystoma xenopodis
TATTGTTAATATTCCTATAATATATATATTCGTCTAATTTAATAAAAATCCCTTAATTTCATTTAATTGCCTAACTCTTTAGTAATAAATTATAAAGTTAAATAAATTTTGGACTAAAATATATGACTATACCTCTATAAACTAATTTGGGAGATTTGATCTGCTTAACTTTTATATTATTTTTAATATATAAATTTATAATTTATGGCTTGAGCCATTAATTTTTAGTTGTTTAATAATCCTTTTATAATTACATAAATATAGAATACATTAAAATTAACCCTATATTTTTTAATTGATTATGCTAGGTCTATATATGCCTTATTGTATGTCAAAAAGGAATAATATAATATATTTATGCATTTGATTCTTATTTTGTGGAATCTAAGCTGATTTATAGAATGAAAATTTTTTTCAATTTTATGTTGATAAAAATTTTACTATTTTTAAATTTCTATAATATAGAATTTTTTATCCTAACATATATTTTATTCAATTTTTCATTTTCTACATTTGCCTTTTTACGATGCTCATTTTGTCATTGAAAACCAGTTTTTTTCTAATATTTTTGCTGTAATCATAATTAAATTGCATCCATTATATTATTAAAATCATAGGATCGGTAAGGCATTCCTTAAATTTTTGTGTTATTTTTATGTTAATAAGACTTTTAAGTTTTATCTTAATTCGTGTAAAGTTATTTAACAATAAAAAAAATAGACGGATAAACACTTAGAATGTTATGGTTTATTGACTTATAATTTTTACTGCTACATTTACTCTAGTGATTGCTTGTTTATTATTTTGCGTATGTATATGTACGTCTATTAAATTCAATACCAAATACCCGCCATACATAAAAATAAAAAAAAGGTTTATTTCATGTTCTTGTAATCAGCGCGGATAATATGCTATTCTAGAAGATTATCTATCTCTAATCATGAAATGCGAGCGTGCTAGCGTTTATTCATATTAAGAAACATTCCGTAATGGCTTTTTAGTCTAAATCCAATAAAATTGAACGACTAAAGTAAAAGAATGAATGGAGCTGCATAATCGGGTACGTCTGGGTTTGTGGATGTCATTAAGCTAGCATATTAGATGATTTAACACTGTATAAACGAGTTGAGTTGCATTTTTTTTGGATGACTGCTAAAAATCCTTTGTATACTTTAATGAATCTATCGTAAGTAGATCATATCCAACTTTCTGCCACCTTCCATCTTATTCAACAAATCTTTACCACTCACTTTCTCAATAGCTCTAATACAACTTTTGAAGGAAGACATAAAGGCAATATAAGGACATGCGAAATGTCTTTGATTGTCTAGCAGTGACTAAATAGTCTCCTCCTAAAGGGTTCTTTCATCCTAATTCTTATAATATCAACAATAATCAACAATAATTAATATTTTTTATGAATATATCTGTCAGATTAATTTACGTCTTTATCACATGTTTAATTTACGCTAATCTTATATTCATAATAATGATTAATTTCTAAATTTTAATTTGAGTTTTTATGGTTGAAAAATAAAATTATAAAATGAGCCAAATCGTGCGTGCTCCTAATGAATACATCAACCAATCTTACTTTCTACTCTAATAATCAGTAAATCAAAATTAGGTTAGACCTATACTCTTTCATTTATATCTTGAATTAAATGTTTTTTGTATGTTTCTATAAGTTTACTAGGCAAAATTATAAAATTTTCATACGCTTAGTTTAGAAGTCAAGATAATATTTTATATATACAATAATCAATTTAGGCGTTAGTGTTGTCTCTTCCACAAAGTGGTCCTTAAATTCTAGGATAAAATTGGTTTCTATGCAAGATTCTATCTTTACCCTTTTTTAAGTCATATTATTTAATATCAAGGGAAAAATATGTGATAATAATGGACAGGGTATAAGTACAATTTCTAGGAGCTATTATCCTTATTATTTCTTGCGAGATACCAGTATGAATAGCTTATGCAATAGGAACATACATATAACAGCAAAACATATTTGTCTATCTGCGTAGAAGGTCATCTGCTGATAATTTTATTTTAAAAACCCATACAATTTTTAAATATAAATATCCACAATTTTCGTGCTTTCTTAGTTTAAACAAAAATTACCTGAACTTTGATGCATAAGGCTTTTATTAGTTATTAGAATTAAGAGAAACGTTATCATAGTAAAATTTAGGGATACCGTACGCATACATTAACAGTACCCTCTAGCCTCGAGATAAATCTTACTTTTGGAAAACTCATTTAAGGAATATTTGATAATAAGCTTTAATTAAATTAATATTATATTATTTGTAACTTTACAAATCCATGACTTCCACTAGTCGGAATTTAAAAGCTTGAATAACAATAAGAATATTGTGACATAAATATAAATTAAACATACTAAGATCGCAAGCTTCCTTTGTCTAGAGTTACAAATCAATATGAGAAGGCACTTCTAGCCCGATACTCTTCTTCACCTCCTCAGGCAATCTATAGGATGAGCTAATTAATTCGTTAATTATGCCAAGGGTATTTTCTTATACTTAAGGAGTAGTAATCATAATTAACAGCATCATAAAGTGGAATTAATAGGTTCTCATTATGCCTGTAAATGTATAAGATTATACTCAATCCATTGTCTGATGTGGGAAATATGACAATTAAAAAGACAGAAGATTCTGGACTAGGTTTGGTCTGAGAAGTCTCTTGGACAACGATACTAAGTTAAGAAAATAAGATTGCCTTACTAATTAAGCATCCTCATTTTATTGAAGATGGTGTGAAGATGGTGTTTTTAGCTAACAGGATAAAACACTTCCTTTAAAGCAAATGAAATAAACGATAATTTCTTACTTTCAAGTTAATTAAGTGCATGTAATTGCAAACTAATGCAATTAATCACAGATTGTATTCCTCATTAACATGTCATATTCAGTAATATTTATTAAACTCAAATTTCATTACGCTTACAATACTTTATATATATTTATAAAAGTTGATACAAATATTAAAAGTGGTTATTTAGCATAACTTTAACCTTAATTTCAGCTAAATTTAGAAATATTTTCAAAATAAATATGAATATTTTAATTCAGAAAAAGTTTTTTATATGGATCTTGTTAGAAAATAGCTTAACATTAAAAATCAATGAGATTTAAGTGATTACAATAAAATTCCAAAGAGTAAAATTAAATATTGAAAAAAATAAAAAAATAAAAATTAAATAAATTAAATAAATCTGAATGTGTTTTGTAAATAACCAATTTATATAATTTAACATATAAACATAAATAATGTTGAACAATTTAGGTAGATGTTTAAAGATTTAATAAATAAAAGAAAATATTCTATACAGACAAAAATATGCTAGGAAAATACAAAAAATATATAAATAAATTTAGAAAAAATACAAAAACTTTACACAAATTTATGGGTTTTGACGAGATACATGAAAGGTATTTATAAACAGTTAAAAAAAGAAAATTAAAATTGCTAGACGAAAAATTTGGAAATGGATAAGATGAAATAAAGAAATATTTATCAAATTTTTTGCGAAACAACGAAAATAAGAGATAGAAATACTTATTTTATTTTATTCAATATTTTTAATGGTTAGTTCATTCACAGGTAAATATTAGTTCTGTATTTAATGAAATAAAAGCAGCAATTCTGATTCATCAATTTACTCTCAAATGTAATATATTTATCAAATGAAATCATGACAAATATATAAATCCTAAGTAAGCTATATGTAAAAATAGACAATATACTCGGATATGATCCCATAAAATGTGGCATATTATATTCATTTAGAAATATAAAAGTCGTATTAACTTCTGACGTTCAAACCAATGTATATGTTGCATGCTACATTTAGAATAATATAGATCGTCTTTATTTACAATCATCTATCTGGCGCAATCTTTGATTTCTTAGTCTAATTTGAGCGAATCCAATATTGGTTCAGGTAGACCCGTAGAATGTTTATATGAAAAATAAGTCTCAGCTAGATTTAAATTTTATTTTTAAATTTTGTTAAATAGTCATTTTACGATAATGTATACAAAAGAATTTATGTGTAATTTAGTAAATCAATAAATTGCTCCGATCTAAATTAAACTCAAAATTCATTATCTTATACCAAATAGCAAAAATATTACCGTTTAAAATAAGAATAAACCTCTTAATAAATATATCTATACAGCGTCTATAATATTCTCAAATATATTTTCTCTGTTAAACTCTTCCTCTCTTCATGAAGTTATTATCTGCAAAATTTTGATATTATGTAATTATAACCGGTATATATTTTTCTACATATTACGAGCAAATCTATCAAACTCTTATATCGACTAAGCTATAATGTAACAATCTCTTTTATATTCTTTTAAATAATAATATATCTAATAATATATAGAATTAATTTAAATACTAGTTACACTCTTTAGTGTTTTGCTTAGTACCCATCTCAAATATTCATCAAAGCACAAAGTGATAGCTAAATAACTTAAAGAATAGATTGATTTTACCTAGATTGACCGTAAGTAATAAAATGATACAAGATGAAGGATAATCCAAGAATAGAGTTAATAGTTTTTGGATTGCCTAAATATCTGTGGTGAGTTTCCTAAAAGAAAGAAAATACTTGGTAATTTTTTTAATGCATAAATTTGATAAATAGATTTATAAGTAAGGAAAATTTAAAGAATATACCGATATAGCAATATAATTAAGCAAGCAATATATTTACTTAAAATTTTAAAGAATTTTAAGGCAAAATCAATTGCCTTACACGAATTGACTATTATTATAAGTTGTATAGTATGTTTAAATGCTTATGGAAGGTATCCTAAATCCTTTCATGTTTATTCCATTCATATAAACATTAAATCGCAATAAGGTGAGTAACCATAGCAAACCATTATTTGTCATTGAAACTTTTCTTTCTATAGATATTCCCCGAGACGATGAAAATCGCAATGTATAGTATTTCAGAAATGTCTTTTAGTCAAATATGTATTTGGTCCTGGTATTTGAAAATATCCGGAAATATTTTCATTAGTCAGTTTTTTCACTTTCATTAAAAAATAGTTTCTCAACCTGTCTTAATTAGACTATCAGCTTAGCAGCAGAATAGATGCTGTCTAGATCCGTGTTAATGTCGTTAAAGCTTAAGTATAGGACTGTCGTTGGACTCCAACTAGCAATTCTGCCTAATCGCATACAAATTCAAAATGGCCTTTAGCCATATTAAAAAGAAATTGCAGATGAGGCTTTGATAAATATTTAATGGCATTGAAAAACATATGGTTATCATGGTGCAAGCTATACTACTTTACGTAAGTAACAGTTAAAGTAATCGTTACCATTTCCAACAATTCTGTCTCGAGTTATTTAGCCAATCTTTATGACAAAACATAGACTTCTGATTTCAATGAACCTATTTGATTTTATCCAATATTTGTGGAAGATAAGCTGAATCACAACTACTTATCCGTAATGCTTTTTATTCGAAAAAGAAGCAAGTCTATTTTATCACTTTACTCTCAAATATAATATGTTTGTCCAATTAAGTCATACGCTAATTTGTAAATTTCAAGATTGCTATATGTGATGCTAGGTCATATGCTCTGATATGATCCTTTATTACGTGGTTATATTAGTAATAAAATACTTTAAATATGATTTTATTTAAGATTTATTTGGCAAGTTTTTGCTGATTAATTTACGTTATGTGTAGATTTAAGTTAATGTTTAAGGTTCTTTGAGTTTTGTTAGTTTTATATAGATTTAAAAAATTAGTAGTTTAGGCAAGATTACATTATTGTAAATAGTATGTAACTTTTTACGACAATTTTATTATACAAGCTGCTAAGTATGCTAACTTTAGCAATTGCCAGAGTACAATAATAAGCTTATCTAGGAAAACTTTAACTCATACTTATACTTAAATAAATTTAAGAAATTTAATATTATATTTAAGTTAAATTCAAATACTTTTAAAAACTGCATTTATATATGGATATGAAGCTTAAAATGATGTGGCCATAGGTAGAGTCACAGTCTTCTTTCGAGTTGTAGTAGTAGGCTGAGCATTTTCTATCAAATTGGTCTTGTTTAGAGGGCAAGTTAGTAGAACGCGCCTAGTCTAAAGTCCTTTGCCAAAGTAGCTGAATTAATTCCAAGCATCAGACAGTGGAGTTGTTACCTACACAAACGTTTTACCGACATCGTAGACGGCATCATTAATGGTTTTTGCCATTCTCCGCATCAAGCTACGTCCTCTTTAAATATACAAGTGATGTCCATATCTCGACATACCTTCTGACAAAAACGGTTGCACTATCACTCCCCTTTCTGTCTAGGCCTATCTTTATACTATTTACCATCTTGCAAAGTTCCTGCTCTATCCCAACTCTCCACTTGTTTATATTCCATTCGTAAAAATGTGTACCCTTTTGTGGCAAATCTAGTGTGGACTTAAAACACCTTCTATTAACCCCGACTCTCTCTCTTTCTATCAGCAAATCCAACTGTGGCCTACAATCTGAATCCCTTCATGGTCTCTTAGATCCGTATCTTATCTTTCCTGTTGACGAAGTATTTATTAATTATATAAACTAAGTAATATTGCTGTAGATGTATTCACCCAATTTCGTCTAAGGTGATGAAGGACTGGTAGTAGAATTTTCCCACAATAATATGAGTTAGGCTGACGTTTCCATTGAATTTCACATAGCCTTGCTTAATAACGATAGCATTTCCAAGAAAGTCTGCATAAAAAGCAAAATGGTAATAATGTAATGAATAGGCCGTTAAAATCAAATGTTGGAAAAGAACTTATGATAGAAAGGAATAGATTGAGAAAGACTCACAAAATGTGCATTACTACTTTCCTGAAAACTAAATTAAAATCAACAGTTAATATTAAAAGAATGAGATTTTGAGGTGATTTTAAAAGAAAACACAATACTCTACACAAATTTACTCACACAACATAAAAGGATACACAAAATCTAATGCTTGGGAATTAACCGCATAACATGGAAGATCTAGAACAGAACCTTATTGGCAAAACAATGAAAGAAATCAGCCTATGTTTTATGGAGCATTAAATTGATACCAAAAGACAAAAAATAATGGAATTCATTGCACATGCGGAACGCCGGATCACTTGGAAGCTACTTAGTGCATTAAAAAAACATAACAAGTATAAGAATGCATGGATATAAATTTAATAAGAGATAAATATCAAAGATGGTTTAATAAAAAATTGTAAAACTTTATCAATCCCCTGATCATAAGCCGGATTCTAGGGATTTCCTACTGAAGCTTTATCAAAGGAGAAGATCACATAATATCGAAATGCAAGAGTATAGCACGTGAATAAACAGACAGTTTAAAGTAATTACAGTAATATTCATTTTAATTGAAATACTATAACTGTTTTGCGTGATGATTGATATATGACGAGCAGAGGTTTAGCCACATTTTATTGGAATCAAAGGAGTTTAGCTTGAAAAAAGTCGTCAACCTAAATATTTTAATAAAACCAATCGACAGCTGGTCAAGAGGAATACATCGTCGTCTTCTGGTATAATCGACCATTGAATATCTTTACCAAATAGTTATTCTCAAAATGTAAGTAAGCTTAATAAATTATGAAACAAAGGATTCATCAAAACCCAAATTTTCTCCAAATATGATTGCTCTTTTTTCAAAATAAAAATAAATTTTCATGTTTGTTAAGTATATTTACCTCATAAGTATCAGGATTAATTCAAGCATACGCACATTAAAAAGGATCACTTACAATATGTGCGCCGGATTTGATTTGACGTATTCTGTGAAATCTTTTATAATTACTATAATCTAAAGCAATATCCATCTGAAATATTTGAGCAATACTATGCTAAACTAAGGAGTAATTAAATTTTTTCATTTCTACTAATAGTAGACTTATTTTATTTATTCTGATAAAATTGATATGGTCTTCGCACCGGTCTATATTTTTCTAGGCAAAATGTTTGATGTTTCTTTAAACAGTGTTTTTAAAAATTTGCATTTCAAAATTAGGCTCGATTATACAATTCCACAATAATCCTTGCATAAATTTCTGATTAATCTATTTTTTTCTATTCACTATGGTTAATTGTCTACAATATAATTCCTAGCAATTATTAACAACATGTCTATTTACAAGCAGAGAAATGTTATAATGAGTTTAGTTATAATTATCTGGTCGCATAATTACCTACATAACCTATGCTATGTAGTCAAGTCTAAACATATTCCTATATGGTTATAATGAACTTATTTATATAATAGTAGCTGAAAAGACATATGTCAATTTGTGAGATTTACTGGACACAGAAAATCAAGATTATATTCTGGATTTTTCCGTCCATTTTGACAGACAATTTAATTATATGATGCGTCGAGATATAAAGGCAGATTCTTCTTCTGCATTCGAATTTGTAGTAGCTATACTTACTTTAAGCTGTGCGAAATTGCCTTTGAAAAAACTGGATTTTAAAATATCCCAAAATTGCATGATATAGGAATTTACTTTGATTCCGTTTGAATATGCGAAAGGAATTGTAAGTTGTTTTAACGCAAGATTTGTTGTGCAGAATTAGATCCGTAAATTTAACCGAGCGCGAATAGGTTTTACTGTACTGTTTTGCGATTCGAATAGCCAAATTTGATAAATTTTTATATACACTTGCAAATTAATCGCAATGTTTTTGTTCATAATTTATACGACTTCTTTACTATAGGTTGCGTAGCAAATCAAAACTAAATCATTTCCTTGGTTTAATACGCTGGATAAATGAAAACAAGAAATAAACCATCAAGTTAGAAAGCGAAGGTGGCTTAAATTTTCTAGATTTCTAAATAGCAAACAGGAAATTAGGTAATGCATAAATATGTATAGAAGGCACATACGCGCATGATACGATCGGAATCTCTTAGATAAAGACAAATATAAGACCATGATCAAAGCTATGAAGTGTAGACTAATATGAAGAATGCGTATGGCTGATGTTATTCATCTAAGTCAGATATTGAGAAGTCAAAGTATAATTCTGATTAAAAATATATATCCACAAGACTGGCTAAAAATTAATTTAAATAAAAAGTAAGTAATGAATAGATGGATCAGAAGAAAACAAGAACTGGAAGCACAATCGATTCAACATAAACTTAGTCAAGGGATTAGCATTACTAGTTTCTTTGACGAGTTGTAGTGTGGCGCCAAGAAATCCAACACACACTGAATATGCCGGCGAATCGTGTGGAAATCTACCTAGTATACTGATCGACTCTGTAAATTACCATGCATCCTATGAACTCTCGACTGCAAATTTTTCTCACAAGAAAGCATTTTAATAATAATGAATATTATATATATATTTTTTCCTTAGTCAGAAGAGTGTGCATTCTTTGTTGCTTAATGATATAAGAAGGGCTTCGAGGCTACCAGATGTCGTCGAGTGTCAATACAAAATTAACTTGGCCTCGTCAAAATTCCCCAAAAATAATATGATGTGTTTATTTTTCATCTAAATTTGTATGGGCACTGTCACCCAAGGAAAATCATGGCAATGGAGCATAATTGCTAACGTGTCGAGCTTACACGCTGCCCTGTCATAGTATGACTCCCGCAAAGGGTGTTGATAAGCCGTAGATGGGGTGAAAAGTGCAGATTACCCTGGATATGAACAACCTTTAGAAAAAGAATTGCTCTGTGAAATGCAATTGAATAGTCAGCTATATTCATATCATTGTGAGAAAACCCAAATATCAGTTTTTAATAGCCTTAAAATAAATGGGATGTATACATCTCATATTAATGTAATAAACTCTTATAAGCACATTATAGCATTCACAAAATTAGTTTATTTACTTATCGTATTCATTATATTTATCGCCCGAGTGGCGGTAATCTGCAATACTTGACATTTTATTTGCTTAAAAGATTAATTTTGGAGAATGTAATTTTTTACGGAGCTATTCACAACAAATACATTATTGTTTATTTCAGATCTGTGATCGAGGCATGTTTTGATTACTACTGTCCTAACGTATTTAAGAGTAACTCGCTTATTCTAGTAAATTTTTCTTGACTCCTTTGTTTTGTAATGAGCGATTTACATGATCTAAATAATAAAAGTTTTTATGCTTTTTTTATTTTGTTAAATGCTTAATAATATTTAATTTTTCATACAATGTCCACTTGTTAGTTTAATGTTCAGACTAGGTTTAATATAGATTCACTAAGTTCTACCCATTTTACGTAATATCCGTTATAATATTTTTCTTGTAAATGTGTTAGCTCATAAAATTAATCAGTACACTAATTAGATTTCCTATTATTAGTGCAATTACAAATTAAATTTAGTCCCAAATTTACTCTTGGTTTTTATTACGTATAGTCCTTTCGACTAGTGTATGCCGGTTCCTAGGTTGATTAATTCACTTTAGCCTGAATCATTCCTTGTGAAGATTAATAGTCAACTCTTTACCTTATGTAGACCTTTGATGCTATACTTCTTCTTGGGTATTTTCTTAAACATTTTATTTGAGCTCTATTTTAAATTGATATTCTTTCTTATGGATGACAGTGCAAATTTGATAGCGCAGGCTTCGTCCTAAGATAATACATGATACAGCAAAACAGCAAAGAAAAATGGTTAGGTAGGATAAGATCAAGTTGGTACCGTTAAAAAAACAAAAACTTTACTAAGGGAGGATGATAAGGTAGTTGTTGGCATTATGGAGCTGGGCAAGACTAACCCATAAGTTAACCTTCTATTAGGGCAAGGGCGAGAGATGGCGTAACTCTTTATAGGCGCCGAATAAATGACTAGGCATAATATGGATAGGGTAGATTCAGAAAAATGTTTCCGAATCCTCTGCAAAATGTATGCAAGAAAATACTAGTTGGTTTTAAAGCAATAATTTTTATTTTGTGCTTGGTAGTCTTGTCCATCCTTTTAATACTATTTCTTCGAATATTAAATTTCTTATATTTCCTTTTTCGATGTCTGAAAGTCTATAATTGTCTATAATTTTAAATTATGTATCAGTTCTACTTCTATTTTACTAGAATTTTAATTAATCAATTATTTATAATAGTTAATATTTACACATTAAGTAAATTAGCCTAGTGACGAAACATTACTTTGGTGTCAAAATATCAAATTTGTATGTTACAGTCCTCACAAGCCATTATCTAGATAAGATAGATGTTTCTCAAGTTATCAATATTTCTCCTTTATATGAACTAGGGTTTTATTGCTAGGACACTCTGTAGAGAGCGCATTCATTCTCTTCTCCAAAAATCCTTTTTTTTGAGGATTGTAAACTCTAAAGAGTACTGTTTTAAAATGAAAATGAAATTAAAAAGCATTTAGTTAAATCATTAATTTTAATTCAACTGCTTTATTTACTGCTTGATTTCCCTATCATAATTTGCTCACAACTTGATAATAAGAGGGTGATATATGCTTATATATTTGTTGAAGTCGTAATGGTTTTTTATATGGAATTACTTGTATAAAAAGAAGTCCAGGCAGATGATATTCTTGTCGGAATTTCGAAGAAACAGAGTTATATTTGCATTGACACTTAATGACAGTAATTATTTTTTTATTTTAACTAAGGTTTTGACGCTATTAATAAATTAGTTTGAATTAACAAGCATATTAATTCTCTATTTTAGAAGATAGGGTGGTATATATATGCATAGTACTGCCACTTCCATGATTCATTAATATTCGTTGACCGTTTAAGTTTCCAATGTTGAGGTATTATTAACTCTCTTAGCAAGAGTCCAACCGTGAGATTACAACATGTGAGCTTAACATGTTATTTCCCGGCCACATTTCGATGAGCGCCCTTGGGTCACAGTTGTGAGTTAAAAGAAAAGCCATTCATTTTCTAATATTGCATTCTTTGTTTGGTTTTTCAGCGTAGCAAATGTATATTTGCTATTACAACCGACTGCATTACTTATTTATCTTATATAAGGAGAGTTATGACACTACCAGTAAATCCATAATATGAAATGTATTCACACTGATCCGTTTAACCTATAATTATTAGTGTATATTAGGGATCTTTTCTGATGATTTAAAATACGATTAATGACTAGCAGAATACACAGTATGAATATCCAGAAATAATTACCGCCTTAGAAATAAAGTAAAGAGAAATGCCATACATAAGTTGTTTGACCTTGTTTTCGCAACTTGGTCATGGTGGTAGGAAGACTGATAGAAACGCACCTTGTTCTGAGTAGATTGTATGCATAATTATTTCCAGAGTCGAAACGTGGAGGTGGTACATTCTTAGACGTTTCACCGGCATCGTAGTCGCAATCGTCAGTGAATTTCACCGTTCGTAGCACTATATTACAACTCGTCAAACAGACATGTGAAGCCGATCCTTTGACCAAACGTGTGCTCAACAGTTATGATATCTCCCCTTCTGCCCTGGCCTATCACATTACCTATAACCTACAATCACGCCTTAATGTCACAATATTCTACTTGCTTAATAAAATTTGGTTGGTGTCCTTTTTTTATAGGCTTTCATAAGAACTCTCTGTACTCCACGCTGGCCTTCTCACCGCCCTTTATCCTTGTGCTGGGAATGTTAATCGGAGTATGCCATATTGTTACGCAGTCCTCCTTCCCTAGGTCTTACCCCAGTTTCTCTCTGGCACCATAAGATCTGTCTGCCCTCTCTCTGGTTCACATAATTCACTCGACCCCTGCCACCTTATCTGTGCCAACTTGAGGCGTTATTAGCCCTACCCAGTGTCTTGGTGACTAATTTGATGCTCAAGCCTGTGAGTAAGTGTCATGGTCAGGACTTTGCCGCATGTACCACGTCTCTTATAAAAACTACTGTCAGTCCACTAGCTTCTATCGCCGCTGCGTCTATCCTGTTTCTATCTTTAATACCCAGTCTATGGCTTCTGATACCCTAGTCTCTTGTGTGCCAACCCACTAATGTTGTGGTTATGCTTGCTTTGACTCGGTTCACTATTGAACCACAACGTTTGTGGGTTGGCACACAAA
>CAAALY010000095.1:0-13053 GCA_900617795.1 Protopolystoma xenopodis
CATATTTCAGGCTTTTCCTTTGTCCATCGTTGATGCAGCCACCACCGCAGTGGTTTGGATGCGAAATTGCACGGATCCCGATTTTCGTTCATACAATGCTCGGCCTGTTCACAGGACTAGCCCATTCGATGGGTATTTAGAACAGACATCTTAGTCCTCAAATATACCTGTTAAACTCCTGATTAGATATGCATAATTTCTGTATATACCTTTGGGAAAGGTGACTCAATTCAGTCCAATTCATATTTAGCCGAACGCGAATTGTTGGCAAGAAACTGATTCGCATAGCACTCTTCAAGAGTCCGACTATCAACCAATGTGCTACTAAGGCTACTGTAAATTATGGACTTATGTAGTAAACACTTTTTAATCAAATTACCGCATGTCTTTTAAATTATGGCCTGTCCGACGACGTCGACCTGACTTTTAGTCATTTTTGGTGCTTTTTAAAAGATTTTGTCGATCCGAAGTGGAAAAGCGGATCATTTAGCTACAAATCTTTTTGATTTCCGAGTTTGTTCCTAGAACCAACAGTTCGGTGATTGCTCCTCTGTAGTCTTTATTACACTTGCGGTTGAATGCCTTTTAAATTGCCGACAGTGAGTCTATGACTTGCTATGCGGTAGTCTCTTGTGTGCCAACCCACAAATGCTGTGGTATTGCTTTCCTTGATTAAGTTTAATGTTGAGCCACAACGTTTGTGGGTTGGCACATAAGAGATTAGGGCATAGCAAGTTATAGACTTTGTATTAGGGATAGAAACAGGATAGACGCGGCGGAGACCGGAGCTAGTTGGCTGACAGTAGGCTTGTTTTATCATAGACGTGGTTCATGAAGCAATGGCTTGACCATGATAATTGCTCAGAGGCATTATCCTCAAATTAGTCTCCCACAGGCATAGTGTGGGAAATAGCGCCTCGAGTAGCACATATGAGGTGGCGGGGTCGAGTGAAATACGTAAGCCAAAAAGATAGCAGACGGATCCTAAGGGGCAAGAGGGAGACTCTGATAAGACTTGTGGCAAGAGGACTACGTAAGAATATAGCAGATTGATCAACATCCCCAGCACAGGGGTGAGAAAGCCAGAGTGAAGTATGGATAGGTCCCATGAAATCCACTCAAAAGGGCACACCGTATCACATTTAAATAAGTAAAAATTGTGATAGTCAAGGGGTGATATGTGGGAATATATAATTCGCGAATAGGCCAGAACAGAAAGAAAGATACCGCAATTGTTTGGAAGACATTTAGTCAAAGGATCGGCTTCACTTGTTTCTTTGACGAGCTGTAGTGTGGCTATGCTGGCGAAACGTCTGGGAATGTACCACGTCCACGGTCCGACTCTGGAAATGATCATGTATAAAATGGACTCCGGACTGGGTAAGTTCCTTAAGTCTTCCTACCAATATGACTGAGGTCAAACAACTTCTATACAACGAAAGGAGACTGTGACCACACCATCTTGGCCTTCATACCTTCGATTAACAAAATGAAGTTGGTATTTGGTATCGATCCTTCGGCAAATGAAATTAGCTGATAGAGACCCGTGGAAAATGAGCTAGATAGGCTCAGACAAATCCAGGCTGAATAAAAAATGAAATCAGACATGCGAGTAGGATGACGTATTCACTCCCGTCTAAGGTGATGAAAGACGTCAGCTCCACTCATAGCATTGTGGGAAAATTCTACTACCAGTCCTCCATCACGTTAAACTATTACTGAGTTACTGCTAGTCTCGAAACTCTACTTACATATGAAAAATAACCGAGTAGGACATTTTTAGATTGGGAATACTTGAGAAAAATGAATAGACTTGGACCATTTTGCACGTATTGACTTTGCTTTCGTGTCACATATCTAAAAAGGAAAAATAAATTGTAGAGTGAATGATTAAAATGGTTATATGATAACACTACACTGGTTATTTACGAAACTTGTAACATTTTAATCATTGAACTCATTATAAAAAGATAAATTGAGCTTACAGAAATTGCAAAAAATTAAGCGGCATTGGGTTGGCAAAAGGATAACTAGTAAACACACCACACCTCCATGCTCATATCTCACCTTATCTCATCTTATATCTAGTACGTTTATTTCAAGACATATTCTCTACTCTACACTACACAAATCTGATCTGACCTGCTTAGAAAAGCTCCTATCTTCATGTTTCTTACTTTTTTAATTTGTCAGCTATCTCTCTTTATCTAACTTGTAATTTTTTTTCGAAATTATCAGTTGAGTCTTCTTGCATCTTAAAATACAAAATGGACTCTATTACCGTTTCTAATATACCGGCCTTTCGTTATTTACTTCTTACTCATAGAATAGTGAACGTGTAATAAAATGTGAATTACAATTAGTTTTTCAGTTATTCCTGCTTCTAGACATCAAGCCAATTCATTATTTATTCAAGCTGCTACAAGCTATTGCTTCATACACCTGCCTTATCCACCTAAATAAAACTTCTCCCAATATTTATTAGATGTATTCACACTTTTATTCAAGTGCAGTAAAATGCTTATTTAAACCTTGATAAACGAAATGTAGTAATTAGTCACGAGATAGATTGGCCTCGGACTTATTCTTTTGCTGTTCTTCTTCTATTTACCCCAAATCGCAAAATTATGGAGGCAATTAAAATTAAAAAATTATGTAGCATATTGAATTAAAGTCTGTAGGGTATGAAGTTAGGCCATATTGACATGTTATGCCCTAGTGACAGACCTAATGATAAATGCCTTGAAAAATTGACGGAATGCATATGAGTAATTGGTCTGCTCTTTTATGTTTCTCTTATTATTCACACGCCCCCTTATGCATATGGATTGATGAACAAAGGTTATCCAATCGGCAAATTCATCGTCCGGTATTATGCAAGTTTATTAATCCATTTCTATAGGTCACTAAAGGTCAGTTAGAGGTTGCGTTCTGGTCTTCTTACCTGGAATTATCACACGCACACACACATCTGGCATGAATGAGCCAGTAAGTTTTCTCGACCCGATGGAGGCTTGAGCACGTCCTAAGAATGAGTTTCAGGTCTCTCTGTGTCTGTCAAGTAGCATGTTGGACTAAGGCTCAGCTCGTTTTCATCATAACCAAATAAATATGTCTCGAAGTCTGTGTCAACGCGGATTTCTCATTAAAATCAGCCTACTGCAGAAAAAAGAATCAACCATTGCCTTCAATTGAGATCGATCTTAGAGCATTTTCATCGCACACTTACATGTACAAGAGTATAGACTTAATATAGTGGCGGAATATTGAGGAATCAATGTGAATTAACAAATCAACCAACATTCTGGGTGTAGCAAAATGTACGGGAAGTGCTTCTGATGCTAGATTGGAAGTAAAGTGAGAGTGCAAGATGAGAGAAATAGTAAAAGAATGGTTAACACCCCATCGATGCAATTGGTGGCTTGGCCCTACATCTATCTATCCGCATACATGTACCGTAAGGTTCTAAAGTCTAAATCCACTAAACAAATCTGTGTTCGTCATTTATAAAAATCCAATACAAATTTTACTCATTTAAACAACTTCCAAACAAGATTGGGCAACTCTTTACAAATATACAAGTCAACTCATGCAATTTCATTACTGTAGATCAACACAAGTTTGCTTGTATTCAATAATAAGGGAAAGCTTTCTCGACTTCACGGTGACCTGGCAGTTTCTATGCGTGTTTAGGATCATTTTCGGACCAAAAAACCCTCTTGACACAAGTTTAGAAAGAGATGGTATCTTTATACCGAATAGAGTGTCACCTATTATAAAAGAGGCGTATCCTCCTTCGAAAATCACATCTTCCCTGTAAGACATGGGCACCTTCGACGGTGTAGTCTGGTGATAAAATGTTGAGATCTTACGCTGCATTAGCAAACCTCGAATTCGATTTCCACTGGGGAATGCTGATAAAACCGGTTCAGGCAAGATCACAACCGCAGTATACGACTAATGAGAATAGATTTTTAGAAGCAATGTTACTTGAAAGTAAATGGAAACGTGAGGCCTACTCACATGATTGCAGTAAAATTCAATCAACAGCCCAATTTAGAGTGAATACAGCTCTTACTCAATATCTATCAGTAGTTTGGGAATCCACTTAATCGGTATAAAACTTGAATACTCTCTGATCCTGAATAGGAATATGAAATGATGTGTAACTTCATATGGTCTACAATCTTTTTTATGAGATGATATTTCATAAGTGAAATATTAGCGTATCTTGGTGTTTTGTACAATACTTATTTTTGTACACCTAATTTAGATTTGAAGCAAGATTTGCTCAGTGGAATCAGGTCTGTAAGACAAATTACCTGAGACTTTTTGGTAGACTTAGTAACCCTTAATAGGTCGCTAGTGGACAAATCTACCTTTGGAAAGACATCTTTTCACAACAACATAATCAGCTTGGTATAAGCACGTGTACATGACAACCCTTTTAAGTAAAATTGCCTTGGTCCTGAGGTGAAGACTTGACGAGAAGTGCATACCCTACATTTGCTGATGCAACTTAATAGATATTCATCAGTCTAACAGCCTCAAAAGAGCTTTAGCATTATGCCACATCTGCACAGTGACGCATAGCAACTTGTGGTTCTAATTCTTGTTGGAAGTCCTGATGAGACCCAGGCGGTATTAAAAATGCAGTCCTGTCGAGGTGGACAAGCCCGTTACGAGGCAAAGCTTTGTGCAATTGTATGGCATTGTGCTTTTTTATCATTTGTTGTGGCTGACTCTACTATCAGTTCCTGACTCATATTAATCTGCCTAGGTTTCAAGAAGTATTGATAACCTGAAAAATAGTCATATCGAAAATAAGCAACTTCTGCTATTTTAAGTTTGCTTCTCCACACTAGTCAAACTAAAAGTGTGATCTGGAAGCAACCTTAAAATCATATCGGCCCAATGGCCCACTGACATCCGTGGATGTGTGACAGATTAGTAAAGTGTTGCCCGTTTACACACTTAAAGCTGTATCAAATCTCTTAGGTTTGCTGATGAAATAATGAGGCTAGGCGAGAAAATGGAAAGCCTGATTTCCATTATAAATGGTTAGATTCATCATTAAACACTTAGGCCATATTCGACAAAATATCCAGGTGATATAAGATGAAATAGAGTCGAGAAAAGAAGAAATGGGAGGTGTAGGCCTGAGTTGGTGCATCTACAGAAGTTATTTAGGTTCCGTTATATTGTTCTTGAAAATGCTCATGAAACTTGTTTGTATTCACTGAGCAAGTTCAGGTAACCTAGTTTGTGCTGCATCTTCCACCAGTTTTGTGATCTCTTAATCTGACATTTCCGAACTTTTCTTCGGCAGACTATTTGTCATCTCTTGTCAGAAGCATATCAAGGAAGCTAACCCTCGTGCCACACCAAAGGCCAAACCACTATTGACTTCACTAAAATCTGCTTAATCCTTCGAATTGCTTAAATCAGATTATCTATCCTGAATTTATGGGTTTCTACCAGGCATTCCGGAAGATCATTATCTTGGATTTAGGCATGTTGTCATCTAAAAATTTTGATGCACAAAATATCAACTAAAACGAGCTATCAGGAGGTTAGTATGTAGCATATCTGGCCAAAAACAGTCGTCCTACTTACTGTTAAAACAAGTAAAGAGACCGGCTTATTAGTTTATATCGTACTTCTAGAACAAATCAAATGTTTTAATAAAACTGCAAGTTTAATGACAACCAAATTGTGTTTGACGAACTAAACCTCCTTGTTTACTTTGTCAAATTAAAAATTTGTTAACAAGTTATTGTCAACTTCGAGAATCAAGGTTTGGAAGGTTTTCTAAAAAATGTAGAGCACAAAATTTATTGAATATTGAAAGGCACATGAATTTGCAAGTCCAATATTGGCATTGATAATGAACGTCAAAGATCAAGTACAAGCCAAAAACTGGATTGTATTTTACTGAAAATGTTATATCTTAATTAAAATTGACCGCTCTGTTCTAACTATCCCGAACAATCACTATGATTTTATACCTCTACACATACACACATACAGAAAAATCAAATGCAAGTCTCTATGTTTTCATAATAAATAGGTTTAAGACTATCAGTACATCCTAAGTATGATATCTAGTCACCCTAGGTCCTATAGGGTGATAATTTACTTTTAGATGAATTTTCTAACTATGCTATCAGTGGGCCTCAAGATGCCGTTGAAATTTGCATAGCCTTGGGCCCTTAAATTTTATCTTTGGTTAGTTTATTCCGAGCCACTTTCACCTCGGTTTTCAATGAGACCGATCAACTAACACCTTGAAATCAACTTTTTATTAGAATTAAAATAAAGTATGGAGAAATTCCTCTGAAACCATCTTCATTTCACATATAAAAATAGTCAGACCGAATCCTTCCCGATTACCCGAGAGATCAATTAGCATATGTAAATCCGGCGGATAGGAATAGGGCGGTTAGTTTATTTGAGTATCTCTGAGTTTGCAGATGTTTAAAGATGCGTTCCAGTTCATATGATCTCTTTAATTTGGCATAAAAACAACAGATTTTCTCTTTTTTTTCAAACCAAAGCAAAAAAGGTGTCCTTCAAGAACTGTGTCAATGCAGTAAAAACAAGCAGCGCCATTCAGAAGAGGATCGACCGTCGAATTCTGGTGAAATTGACCGACGAATCTATCCAACAAACACCTTTGAACACAATGAAAGTGAAATCAACAATCATACATAAAGAAATCCTTCAAATTCCACATTCACTTCCCTTTATAAAGAGCCAAAAACTGTCGAGTAAAGCTGATTCATATCACGATGATTTACCGAATGTACCTGACCGGGAGCATAACTGCCGTGTTGCGTCAGAGAGAGCTTGAAATTAAAAAATATGCACTCCGATGTCTACTAAGGTGTATCCTAATTTATATTTGTCGTTTGTAACTATATGATCTTCATCTAACTTCTGGTTCAGCCTGAGGACGATTGAAAGCTTATCTTCATCGTCATTATCAAAGAGTCTACGGATTTCATTGTGTTCAGCCAAAGTGTTATTAATTAAAACTTTAATATATATATATATATATATATCAAAAAAGCCAAATCAAACAGCTTATTCATCAATTTTTGGTGATGTGAATTCAGCTGATTAATGCCGCATAATATCTAAGAGGCACATCTCGCTCATCACAAATACTTCTTGCATATTCTATGGGAATATAGTTCCTCATTTGGCTACACAACTTTGCTCTAGCCAAATGTAATGACTAATTTAGCTTTAATGACATGTTCTATACTAGTCGATACAAAAGTGAATCGACGGATATTCGTACAAGTGAAAAGTGATGAAAAACAGTTAAACTGTATATTTATGAGTAGAGTTCGCTTAATTGAAGATATGAAGACTAAGATGGTGTGGTCTCTGATATGGTCGCAGCCTCCTTTCGATTCATAGAAGTGGGTTGACCTTGTTGTCGCAACTTGGTCTTGTTGTCAGGGGGACTTAGTAGAACACACCTAGTCCGAAGTCGTCTGCCATAGTAGTTGTTATAAGTCCTAGCATCAGACAATGTACCAAGTCAATTATCTGATGCTGGGAATTATGACAACTACTATGGCAGACGACTTCGTACTAGGCGTGTTCTACTAAGTCCCCCTGACAACAAGACCAAGTTGCGACAACGAGGTCAACCCACTTCTAGAGTTCGCTTAATTTGAATAAAAGCTTGATTGGAGCATTTCATATACAGGTACATGATAATGCCAAGTTTAATACACCAACTGTGAATTTTTCTGATATTGAGTGTTTCTGTACCACACGTGTATGAACACTGGGTCACATAAGGTGATGAAGGAATAATATTTGGATTCTCTCAATTATATGAGGGGGCTTCTTGATGTCAAAATTTTACTTAATATTGCCTTCATAAAAGACTTACAATCCTAATTATACTGCAGCCTCGACCTCGTCTGAGTCTCATCAGAAACCCCAACGAGAATCGAACTCTGGTGGTGGAAAGTATACTTTTTATCCAAAGGTGTTGAGGCAAAGATGATGTGACATTTAGAGTGGTGTTAGTTTCCTACCGTAGAATAGAAATGGTTTTGACCTCGTGATTAAGGACAGATAGTTGAATTCTTATTCAATCTCTGCTGGTAGTAACGAAGCATTTAATATGAAGTAAAGTAAATATGATCAGTAGCTAGGTTTCGATTAATCTCTGAGGGTAAAATTTTTGTAGAAACTTTCATTTCGTCTATGCACTCATAATGAAGAGATTCTTAGGCAGATTCGCGTTGATCTGCAGCCCTTCGGCTTTGATACAAAGTTCAGGTTGACACAGTCCACGAGACATCCTCCCTCGTTTTAGGTCATAATGGGCTGAGCTTTCATCCATCATATGACAGACGGACTTTGCCAGACCTGGAAATCTTTTTTGCGAAAACTTCTATGCAAAAAATGGTTATCCGGCTAAATTATGCATGCTATAAATATACTCATAACTCGAAACGAGAATATGTAGATATTCACTAATTTGATCAGCTCTATTACATGTTTATTTAGAATACCTCTACTTGGGTGTGTGCGTGTTAACATAGGTGCGTATGAATATCTGAATACGCAATACCGGTTATACCTCAGTCAGACTTTTTTGTAATTTCTCTGAGATATAGCCAGTATTCTGTATTATGACTTACACTCGTACAGAGTATAATGCTCGCACACGCACACAAGTATACGTACTCTGAATACATAAGAAGAAGAACGAAATCCTTCTCTATCCAACTATATCAACATATTTTCGTTTTCAGTTGAGTATATTTATATCATCTAAAACTTTGCCGGATAGCCTTCTTGCCTCGGTTTTCTTTTATAATTTTGTTTTCGAGCCTAAAAAATGCAACCAAAACGTAAGACCTACTCGAATCATTCAACTAACAATACTTCAGCACCTCAAAGGAAGAGGGTGAATACATCTCATTCTTGACTAAATGTTAATATAGACGCTTTTGTAAGAATTATTTTCAGGTATGATGAAGTCCGTTCGTCATATAACGAAGGAGAGCCTAGCCCATTTTCAGCCGAAAATAAGAACTGCGTCAACTTGAACGTCGTGTCAAAGAACAAAAGCTGCAAACCAACTTGAACCAACCGTCGACTTTTGGTGAAATCGACCTAAAATATCTTTATTATCCGCTTTCATACAAAATGGAAGTCTCCATGTCTATTAATATAAATAAACTAGTCAGTTGTAAGAGTAAAAATAATTTTGCTTTTTCGAAAATCCAACATAAAAAGATGATATAGGAGACGTCTAGTTTGCCCTGTGACCCACTAGCGCACGTGAAATTGCAGCAATTTAGACAACTTGGGCTATTGTTGATGTGGTTTCCTGCTTAAATTCAATGTAGGTTGCCTTATAAATTCCTTCTTCGGTGAGTTTATGGCTGTTATATCTGACTAACATATTTGAGAAAAGTAATTAATTATTAGTCAAAAGGCGCCATGTAAAGCAGTCTAAACTTGATATATGAAGAAGGACTTTCAAATGAATTTACCATAATCCTAGTTGTTGCATAGAAAAGCAGGACGGAGAGCTTTGCGCTATGATCCCCTTTCTCCTAATTCAGTTAATTTGTTTTTATTTCGCTGGCACCAAACTTTCGCGTATTCCATGAGGTCAGCATTTGAGCGTCACACTCCTTTGACATAATGTGGCTTTAGCAGTGAGAAGACGGACGTACTAACGACCTGAACACAGTATTTTTTAATGTTTTTTTGGAATGCATACCTCATCATCATTGCCATAAAGGTTTCAAGAATAAGCTCTTCGATAATATACTAATTACATCACAGTTACGGACCCTCTGAGTTAAGAACCATTATGGGGTGTATCGATGAGTCGGGTATTTGATTATCATTATACTTTAGGCGTTTATGGAAATAGAACAATAAATGACTAATAATGCTCCATCGGTGAAAGAGCGGCCTGAATGTGCCCTGTGGCGTTATCGGTAAGTTGGAACTTTCATTATAATTTAATGATTGTTTAGAAGTGAGTTGACCTTGTTTTCGCAACTTGGTATTGTTGTTAGGGCGACTTAGTAAGACGCACCTTGCCTGAAGTCCTCTTTTTCATAGTATTTATCATAATATCCAGCAGCAGAGTGTGGATTTAGTACATTACCAGAAGTTTCGAACGTACCCTGTACCAAGTCCACGGTCTGATGCTGGGAATCGTGATGACTACTATGACAAAATACTTCGAGCAAAGTGCTTTCAACTAAGTCGCCCTGACAACAGTACCGAGTGGCGAAAACGAGGTCAACCCACTTCTATAAATCGAAAGGTGACTGCGACCATACAGAGGGTCACATCATTTTGGTCTTCATGTCTTAATAAAAGTTTAAAGAAAAGATTTTATTTATACCAATGATGCAACTCTGAATGCAGCAGCACCAAAAGGCTTTATTATGTATTTTGCAAAAACAGAATTGGATTAGATTTAAATGGTCACTTTTATAGATAAATTAGAGTATATTTTTATGCCGATCTTGCAGGACGAATTTTAGACTTTTTCTATGCCTTTCAGGCAATGCCTGTAGACTTCTTAAGTGCAGAATGTTTTCCCTTCTGGTTGTGCTCTAGAAAGAGAAAATGGACGAAAATAGAGCCATGATAGGGAAAAGAAAAAGAGTCACGAGTATAAAGTTATGAGAATGTAGATAGACGTAAAACACTGTAATGGAGAAGAAAGGAGGCAGGGAAGCGAACTAATGGAAAGGTTAATTGAAGCAAGTAAATGATTAATTGGTACCACTTTGCTCGATAGGGAATGATGAAGGATAGAGTCCAGGATTGGTTAGTATGGCCAAAGTAACTAAAAGCCAGGTTACTTGTAGCTAAGAGTAAAGAAAAATGAGGAGGAATTAGAAATTAATTAACTATTACTGAATAAGAGAGGTCTTTTGTCCTGTGATATTTTGATATTTTGTGGAATAAAAATGAGAGTAGGCTGGACACAAATCAGTCAATCATTCAACTTGGCCTTTTAAACTGATGCAAGCATTATGGTATTCGTTCTGGATACTGAAAATGAGTGAAAAATTGCCATTCGGCCGAGTTTAATAAAATTCTTCTAAGAAAAGATAACGGATGAGGAGAGGAATAAATTATTTATGTTCACTAAAGTATAGTTAAAATTGGGATGCGGTCTGGAAATGAGTTCCACATCTGGGAATTTTCAGATTAGGACTGATGAGAAATAATAGGGTGTCTTAAACTTGTAGTGACTTATCCCCACACTTTTCCCATTCGAGGCTTAGTCTTTGTTACATCCCAACGTAGCCATGGCTCAACATTCTTTAGCGCAGAGATCCCGTGAGTGCGTGGCTAATTTTGACTTCATTTCGCGTCGCCTAATTTAAGCTTGGTACCGCATCGTCCAATAAGTAGTTGACCTGGAAAGCTACCCAAGGCTATATCAAGCAGCTAACATTTTGTTTAAATCGGTCACGTTATTTTCCTTCTTTTTCTCCGCCCCGCCATGACCCACATGGTTTAGAATGTTCTATTTGACGCCATCTTTCAAGGATTGTCTTTATATTGTCAGCATCCCCAGACTGTATTAGGCCGTTTCAAAATAGGATAATTGGTAATGCTATTTGTTTCTTTTCCATCCTCGTTTCGCGGCCTCCATCTTTGGAGTTGTAGAGGGCAAGCGGTTTATATTTTATAGCTAGTCCACGTCCTTCTTAAGAACACAACACTGGTGAGCCTGAATCAGAAAAAACCTTAAGAATTAAAATAAATAATAGAAAATTGCTTAATTAGGGTAATAAATGTAGTAATAGCTTAAGCCATCTCACCCATACAAAGTGGTTTCCAGATTAACAATACCCACACATCTACTATATTATGAGAATTAATTTGTAAATTCATCCTCTGACGCCTTTATTTACAATATTATGACAATCCTCATGAAAGGAATTAACTTTTGTCTTCTTAATGTAATTACAGCATCAAAAAATAATCTTTATAGCAAAAAGTGGGAATGAAAATCATTCAGATTTCTATTTGGTATTTCAGGGGCTTACAGGCATGAGCCGTTATCAACTATAGGTTGAGCATTAGTGGTGAATTGTTGGACGGCCATTTAGGCAGATGAAGGAAAAGGGCAACAAACGTAAGGGAGAGAAAATGTACATTATACTTTGCTACAGAAACAATTATAGAGGGCAGGTGAAGGACCCAACAACAAATGGACACAACAATAAATGCTGAATAAAATCATTGTGAAGAGAAAAGTCAACAAATAGTCTATAAATTTCCGTTAGGGGGACTTTCAGTTCGTATGAAAGTAAATGAAGAAGAGATTCGTAGGTCGATCTCACTTGTTGTACTGCATTCGTTTGGCTTTTCGACGATATTCTTACCTTATTTCGGGTGAAAACGTGCTGAGCTTTCGTCCATCATATGATGGACATCATCAGAGCTGGGTGTCATTTATGTAAAAGTCTCACATTAACACTTTGAGTGAATTCCTTGAGATAGTAAATAGGATAGATGCCAATACTAAGTATGCAATGAAGTTAGAAAGGGAAAATATTAAATGAGCAAAGAAGGTAATAAGATAATCGAAGGTATGAACACCGAGATGGTGTGGCCTTTTGTGTGGTCGCAGTCTCATTTCGTTGTTTAAAGGTTGTTTGACCTTGTTTTCGCAACTTGATCATTTTGCTGGGAAGACTTAGAGGAACACACCTTGTCCGGAGTCCATTGTATGCATGAATATTTTCAAAGTCGGACCATGGATGTGGTACATTCCCAGACGTTTGCTGGCATCGTCAGTGAGTATCGCCATTTTTAGTACCACACAACAACTCTTCAAAGAGACAAGAGTTGTTAAATGGTGCTAAGACTGGCGAGACTCACTGAAGATGCCGACTACGATGCTGGCAAAACGTCTGAGAATGTACCACGTCCACGGTCCTACTCTGGAAATGATGATGCTTACAATGGACTCAGGACAAGGTGCGTTCCTCTAAGTCTTCCTACCAATATGACCAAGTTGCGAAA
>CAAALY010000096.1:0-13021 GCA_900617795.1 Protopolystoma xenopodis
GCACTACATAAGAAATTGAGTGTCGATGCTATGTGGATGATATATGTACGTATGTACTTATGTATGCATACGTAAAGATTAAGAGACGCATGAATGCATGAGATCTGAAATAGCTATCACTACCGATATTAGGATCTTCATTTAACTAATAGGAAATTAACGAAAGGTAGAGATATAATTAATTCATGAAGATGCGTTCATAAGGATATTGCATAAAAATTAAGGTATATATAAGCTAGGTTAACGTAAATAATCCAAAGGAGATAAGATGACAATAAGAGACTTCGCTGGTATATTTAAAAGTTTGTCAAATAAATCGACGAGAAAATAAAACCAGCATGATTGGAAAGATAAACAACTTACATTCTCTGAGGAAGATAACAAAAGATCTTCTCCAACAAGTTGCCACGACTCATTATTTACGGGACTGAGTGAACGCTAAGGAATAAAGACAAATTTATAAAGATCGGGAAGGTTAAAACTCAATGTATAAGGTAGCTCCTAAAATTAACATTAAAAGTAAAGTGTAATAAATAAGAATAGCATTAAAAATGGGTACATTAGTGAGAATAAGTTTATTTACGCTACAAAAACAGCTTCAATACAAATTCAATAGGAATAGACAAATGCATCAAAATTTATATATGGACAAAACTCACGCTCCACTTAGAAATGTCAGTCTTTGGAAGCATATCTTCTTCAAAAGGCAAGTCGAGAGGAATATCTGAATATATAAATCCGAGTAAAAAACAAATTATCAGGATAATGGCAAATGCTTGTTGAAAAGATACCTGTTTCGCATAAAACATTTTTTATTTCATTAGGGTCTTCTCCAGATTCAAATAGCTTGTCAGCATGTTCTATATCTTGATCCACAGAAACTGTGCTGCACCAGGATAGAGAATTTTCGGAGTCTAGATAATTCGAACAGCAGGATATAGCAGCTCGCTTTCTGGGAGCTTCTTCGGTAAAGTCTTTTATTCCGGTCTCTTTATGAATATTATTAACATATTCTCCCTATTAGAAGCAATGATAATAAAGCCGAAGGAGATAATTTGGCAAAAAGAGGCAGATAAAGTTACCTGACCAGTAATGAGGTATTGAGACTGCGGAGGCTCAGTACTGGAAGAAAGAGTTCGGTGATGACCAGAGATGTCAAGGGTGTTCAAAACAGATTCAGAAAGCCGGTAGTCGGAAGGTCGCAAGGTTAGATCCATATTGGCCGATACGTCAATGGCATCGTATGAAACTAAATTACTAAACTATAAAAGAGGTGCCTACCAGGCCTTAGGTCACAAAGTTGACCGAAGGAATCAAGAAGATAGATATTGCTTGATTGCTCCAAAATTCCTGCCATGTACAGGACAGATGAACCGGACCATGTATTAAGAAGAGGTGATGTGAGATCAAGGGAAAACCTGAAAATCTCCAAAGCTAAATAATCTATAAAAATTGAATAAACATACACTCGATGAGCCTTAAGATAACAAAAATCATCTGCTCATTACATAAGACTGCTCCATTGCCATAAAAATTCCTAAAGTAGACAAATGTTCCTACATACTTTAAATTGTTTTTATCGGCCGCAACGGCAGAAAGATAACTGTGAAGAGTTGATTCATTAAGACAATAACGAACCCAAACCTAGCATTTAAGTAAAAAAAGGTTCATACCCGACAGTACCCTATCTGATTTCGCTTAGTAGGCAGCCTGGCCAAAAAATCTTTAAAGTGGTTGGGGACGTAACCTTTTAAAAAATTCCAGAAATTTATCTTCAAAAAGTAAGAAAATGTAGTTACCTTATCCTCACATGAAATTGTTAACGATTTAATTTGCTTATAAAGCTATTTAATATATTAGAACAATCATAGTACCGATTTGTACGGCCCTTCGCTGAGATTATGCAGGAAAATAGCCTCAATACATGAGCATATGGAGTTTGTGGTAGAATTACTAGATATATCATTAAAATATAGGACTATTTATACTCTTTTATAGTTTCCAGTGGTCTTCTTTCATGAAGAAGATGTAAATTCTGCACATGAACCCTAAGTTGGTCGCAAAGCTCGGTAAGCATCACAGGCTACAATTACGACAGAGTGGTATAGATTTATTTTTAAAAATAATATGAAAGAGATATATTTGTATATAAACCGCAACTCGACTTGTCAAATAAAAAAATCATAGACAGTTTATTGGAAATACCGGGTATTTGGCAAAAGCGATCTAAGTGTACTATTAAAGGAAACTCTCATATTGAGATATTTACCAAAATACTTTGAAATTAGTGTTTAAAAATTAGATAATTTATAAAATATTGGTTCAAAAAGATAAACATAAAAATTAAAAATTGTGACGATTGCCAGGCTTTCCACCAATTCGTCTATAAATCGACATAGATTATGAGAATAAAAAAACTTGAAAAATCAAGTCAATTCGTTATGATCTGTTTTGGAAAGAGTGTAATTCAAGCTATAATAGGCCAAAATTACAGCTACCTGACGCATTTTTTGTGCAATTATTGAACCTCTCGTAAGTGGTCAATAAAGATGGGTCAAAGAAGCACTAAGTCCTGATTTTTGTGATTGATAGGAACCATTCAAAAAAGTTATAATCCTAATACTTAGATGTTTTGAATTTTCTCATACAAGTGTATATGGATGCGATTGTTACTGAAGATCTGTATCCTCCCCTAAAATACGCATATTTTGATTATGCAATGTTGACTCATTTGATTTTTATACATTGCACGTGTTTTGTATGCATAAAATTTTCATGATATTTATGGGGTTGAAGAGTGAAAAACATGTGTAATTACTCTAGCCTCCTATCTTTACTCAGCGTTATTTATTGTAGCCCCTCTTTCTCTAAGCTTATCCAACAGCTACAAGTAGTTTTCACTTAATTTCCTACATTCATTATTTATATTAAGTTTTGGATATTTTTTCTGTGGATTAACCAATATTTCGTTTACTGGTAAATTCTTTATATCCAGCTAATCGATTTGCATTAGACCAGTCTATCTGGTGTAATGCGTGTGTTGTGTTCGTCCATTTTAGTCTTATTGGTCCACAAATCTCTGCAGATTGTCTTAGGTTCAGATTACACCTTATGCATAGGCCGATAGGTCGTTTTTACATAAATGCTACCAAATAAACACAACCCCGTATAGCAGTCCGATTCGGATAATGGGTCCGAAATATTCCGAAAAGATGGCATTACTGAGGAAAGTCTTATTCTTTCCGTATACAATGTCTTAATGTCTCACTTTCTCAGTAATTTACCTATTTTTTGATATCTAAGACAACGCTAACATTAGGTCTCTAGTTAAATGGTCCAGCTGCTTATCTTGCCAAAAATAGATGTTTCCGTCGATCCTATTTGCTAGTATTGAAAGTCAATTCTCGATTAATCCTGAAGGTTAGTCGTAATCAATTAAAAGGTTACTTAGCCGCCTCAGTTCCTGCTCACGATGATTAGCATTTGCAAGACCAGACTCTTTATTAGCATGGATTCTATAACTTATACTTGAACCTCATAAGTAAGGCTTTAAAATAAATTTAAAGGTAATTCTACATTTGCGGGTTTCCTATATACACTTCGACCCAGTTTGTTTGCCTCTTTACTAGTTAGGACATCGATGAAAGGCACAAGGGGTGTTGAGGCTGTGTAGGGATAAGAAATTGCACGAGTCGACTTTGATATATAAGTTTTCATAACGATAGTGCAAGGGACAGGATTAATGATGGAAAAAAATTAGCTGGATCAATTTAACCAAGAGAGCTTGTAAGAGGTGTGCTGCTAACTTGAAGATGACAATAGATAGAGCGTTGCAGAGGTGCACTATGGATAGACTGTGCTGATTATAAGGTTTTGGCAACAATACAATGCTTCTACCGAGCAACATTTGTCCTGTAGCTGCAGCGTAACAAAATATCTATTAAATAACCTAGCTTAATTATTGACGTTAGCTGAGCGGGGTATTCCTTAAAAAGAGAAAGGCTAGCCTTGTATCCTGGTGAACCCAAGAGAGAAGAAGTGAAATTGCGACACACAGATGGCAAGGTACGCGAAGGCGCACGCATTGGACATCAAAGGGAATAGTTGCTAGGTTGATGTTACGACTCTGTCAGAGGAATAGGCTCCAGGTCGTTGATGAAACGAGTGTCATGAATTCTCGTGGGTTGATCCCGAAGCAAACGGCTGAAATAAGATTGAGTTTGGTGATATGTAAATGTGGCGAACCGTGGCGGTGCGCAGGGACTAGAGCCGGTAATATCAAAAGGGAAAGGGTGGGCACTAGGGAAGTCCATAGGACCATGGTACTTTATACTCAAGACATTTGAGTGAATCAAATACTGAAATGTATTTCCTCAAAAGCTCATGATCTAATAGGTCCAAGAGCAGACTTAATACAGTAGCGAAATTTGCCTGGTAAACTCGACTTAATCGTTCGGATGAGTCCTAATCACTAATTGTCCTTGTTAAAAAAATGTGGGGATATTGCTGCAGGCGTAACATAGCAAATATCAGTGTAGCAATTCGGAGTAATATATATATTATGATCCGAAAAACGGGGGTTGCTTCTAAAATATAAAACTTTTTTACTCTGCAAGATGCTATAAAGTCAGATGCCCCGAGAAACAAAGAGAAAGAGTAAAGTCATATTTAAAACCAGCTGATAGTAGCAACTCAATTATGAAGGTGGCAAGTAATAGAAGTGTCCAAACTCTGCGGTTCGCAGCGGAGCGAAGAAAGTGTGACCAACCTAAGCAGTATGTCAGTTACTTAAAATACCTTGGTGTGGTTTTGGATGTCACCTGGTTGATTAATAAAATAGGTATGATGCAGTGCCAAACTTTGATTGGTTGGCATAAGATAAATAGCAAGCATTAGTCATACTCTTATGTGATTTGTCTGTCAAAAGATGTTGAGCCAGGTTACGTACGTGAATGCAAAAGGCAAAATATTTAATTGGAAAGTGTAGGAAGGGGTCACTGTAGGTACAATTCATTAAGGCCCTTTAACCTCAAATGACTCAGGAGGATTCATGACACACAATTCAAATTAAACTAAGAGCAACTAAACGAGCTTCAACAATGCGGACCTAAAATAAAGTTTTCCGACTTATAAGTATGTTTTTTGAGACAGCTCTTATAGCAAAAGATAGTTTATTTTTCCTATGAAACATCTGTGACAATGTCTATAATCTCCTCTTGCATTAGTACTTCTCATATAAAAATCTGTGATCCAAGCCTACAAGGCGTCTTCAAGTAATAGGGTATACCACTAGAATCCGATGAAATGATGATATCTACTAATATTTTATATAAAATAAGCTTACGTTTATTTAGCAGTGGAAATTGAACTTCTTTGAATGAAACCAGCAGTAGGCCTTGCAATGTAATTTAATCTCAATTGACATTCTTTTATAAGATAGTTTAGTATTCCGAAGAGGACGTGGACTGTCTACAATATAAAATGCTTGCACTCTACAACTTCAAAGTTGGATGTCCCAAAACGATGAGAGAATAAAAAAATGGTATTATCAAGTGTCCTATTTAGAAACGAATGAATACGGTATGGGGAGCTGACGCTGGGGACGATGCGATGACTCAAAGCTGTTAGGCAGCCTTTATTTGAAGTCAGCTCTGCGGGGCAACGGCTGTCCAGTGAATGCACAAATAACAAAACTGCCGTTTTAAGTCCTTGCATGGGACATAGACGTAAGTTGAATGCAGTCTCTCTTAAGCAGGAGACTGATAAAACTTGTACCTTCGAGGATGCAAAAGAGGGCGGCGCGAAATGGAAAACTCCAAACGACTCGTGTCATAGCAGAGTAAAAATAGAAAGGAAAGAAAACAGGGCCAAACTAGACAGTATGTTAGCTACTTAGAATACTATTGCGTAGTTTTCCATGACCGGATGATGTGGTGCCAACCTTTGCTTGGTCGACGCAAAGTAAAGAATTGAGATTAGATATACATTTGCGTGATCTCTGCCTCCAAGGCTGTTAAGCCATGGCTACGTATGTAACGTATGTAACAAAGCTAAACATTGAGTAAATAAATTGTAGGGATAAGTCACTACAAACTATTATTACAAGAATGTAATACAATTTCGAGCACACCTGGCGCTTATCAGAGCATTAATAGGGATTCAGAGTCGGTATGTCTGCATAAAGAGTATGCTCATTAATCCATTCACATCCCCTATTTCCAGGGTGGTACATGACAGAGTCAAAATTTCTAACGAGGTTTTTTTGCCCGACCGACAACCGTGGATATATGGAAGCGACTAACGCTGAATACTCGGTTTCAAATCTAGTTTAGGGAATATTCAAGTATAGCGACGATTCCTCTTTCCTCTCAGTTAACCGCAAACATCTTTTAGGCGAAAATAATATAGATGTTGGCTTAAACTCATTTTCGCAACTTGGTCCGAGAGTCAGGGAGACCTTGTGAAACGTAGCAAGTCCCTTGTCTTCAGCCGTAGCATTCGCGATTTCCAACCTCGAACCATTGACTTAGTACATTCTCAAATATTTCGCCAGCATCGTCAATGAGAGGTGTCCTCTTCAGCACAGAGTCACAACCTATTACTTCGTCACTTTTATTATATACACAAAGAGAAACTTGGTTTAAATGAATCTCCTGAGATAACATTGTTAGGGGGACATTCATTACGTGTGAAAGTGCATTAAGAAGAGATTCGTTGGTCGATCTCACCAGATGGGGACGGATGAATCCCGTTGTATTGCAGCCGTTTGGCTTTTATAAGATGTTCAGGTTGATGGAGATGATCAGAGCCTAACTTTAACCTTTTGATAACTCTGATTTAGGACCGGTATTGCGTATAGACGTTAACACACACACGCATACATTCTAGCAATAGTAACAGGACAAGTATGAAAGATAATCAGCCAAACCACTCTTTATCCATCGAGGTTTTTAATTTTTAATTTTCTTTTGGCGTAACTGAGTCTACACAAGAGGTAAGAAAAAGCCAGATAGTCTTCCTGGCCTAGTGTTAACGAAAGCCTTTTACAAAAATGAAACCCAGCTCTGATGATGTCCATCATTTGATGGACGAAAGCTCAACACGTTTTTACCCGAAACCAAGGAGGAAGTCCCGTGGATTGCGTCAACATTCATATCGTATAAAATCCAACCGGCTGCAGTACAACGAGTTTCATCCGTCCTTATCTGTTGAGATCGACCAACGAATCTCTTCTTCATGCGCTTTCGTACGAAATGAAGGTCACCCTAACAATCACTTTTATTAGTTATAATTTTGTGCTGATGATGGCACTTTTCGCTAACCCTGCTGAATCCGATGCTAGCAAAGCGTTTTGGAATGTACTATTTCAATGTTCCGGTATTATAAATCACGAATATTATGGCAGAGGACATAGGGCTAAGTATGTTCCATAATATCTCCCAGACGCCTCGACAATGTTGTGAAAACAAGGTCAAACTAATACTATAAAGCTAAAGGAGACTGCGACCAGACAGAAAGCCACTCAATCTTGGTCTTCATATCTACGATAATAATTAAAGACTAATATTAAAATTTCCAGGCTAACACATTTCTGCGTTTCGCTTGTGAAATATTAATTCTGGATAAATTGATTTCATAAAATAGTTCATTGCTTGTGCTCACAACATAAGATCTTGGTATTCTGATATCCTTGTTCGGGCTAATATTGCCCTCTTTGTCTTCAGCATTTTTAACATTTACGTCTTGAATATTAATTCTTTTCGGATGAGCCTCTTCAGCACTAGATTTGTGGAATTATTAATTACATACTATGTAGGCTACACAAAATATCAGGTGGCTCATTACAAAATTAATAACTCATATCTTTTATATCATGTGCTCACTCATTTCATGTTGAGCATCATTTCCTCAAAACGTTAGAGTAGTCTATTTGCTATAAGTATCATATTTAATTTCATTTAGACATTCCACACAAAAGAAAAGCTGAAAAATCTCAGGCTTTCCTCTGGTCTACACTGAAACTCCTAAATTTTCATGCTGCTATCGATTTCTGATATAAAGTCCTTCAGTATCAGGCAAGAAGAAATCATAAACTTTTTATCGTCATCATAAATATATGTAGCCTATTCAAGTTAGAATCTATTAGTAATATTCTTAGAGAGTAATGGGGCAGAGTCTTTGTCTTAAAAATTGATTATCATAAGAATTCACATTAAATAGTATTCTAGGAATTTGTACTTAATCCAGGTTAATCGTTTTCGAAGTTCATAAATAGGGTGAAGCCGATGGGGTGATAACTTATCCATTATATACACGTCCAAGCATTGATTGTGCTAATATATTTGCAAGGTAAAAACTGCAATCCCCCTAGATGATAGAGCCTTTTAGGAAGCCAAGGTAGAAGCAATGTAATAATATCCTGAAGACTAATCATTTTGATGTGGGAAAACTCCATTATCGGTCCTTAAATTAACTTGAGCCATTGAGGGTGTCTAATTTCTAATGCCATAATAATAGATATTCTCGAAAACAAAGGTTAATTATTTTTACAATTGGTTTAAAGGCCCCTTATTGCGTATTTGATTATAATTATGTATTAAAAACAATCCATCTCCAATAACTTTGCTGTTTCTGGAGTTTATGACAAGCCTAGCGTGGTATTGGTTCGACCTTGTTTTCGTAACTTCGTCGTCAGTGAGACCTTGTGTAGAGTACCTAGTCCCGTGTCCTTTGTCATAGCATTTGTGATTTCCAGCATTTAACGATTAGCTGAGTACATTCTAAAACGTTTCGCCGGCATCTTAGTCGTCATCTTCAGTCAGAGGACCCATCGTAAGCACAGAGTTAAAACTTATCAAAGTGCAAATTGAAGGCAACCCCCTTGGCCAAATTTCTATTCGACCTTTGTGGCATCACTCCTCGCCCCTATTTTTTGCTCTACCTTCTAATGTCGCATTTCTTTCTCTCAATCCTACTTTATATCGCCCATCCACTTATTCACACAATTGTGCTCTCGTTTCCTCCAATGTCGCCTAAGATTGTCTCGCTGCAAGTGGGTTTAATAAAGCGTAACCATCGTCAGATGCCGTTTGCATGGCTCCTGGTCTAGATTTTGCCTCCCCTTTTTACCTACCTGCTTGTTAATTGGCCGCTGCTGAACATTTACATTACTGTTTGGCTGTCTGAAGTCTGGATGCTTAAGAACCTTTGATTCCCGTCCTCGATTACGCAATATTCGAGGAGTTAGAGCAGATAATGAACATGCCCATGTACATGTCAGTGCCTAAGAATCTTCCTCTCTATTAGCTTTAGACCATATTTTAAACGTTTGGGAATGTACCCAGCTAATGGTCCCATGCTGGAAATCATAATACCATGGCAGAGGACACATGACTAGGTACGTCCCACAAGGTCTAACTGACACGGCTAGCAAGTTGCGAAAATAAGATCTAAACAACACTATACATCAAAATGAGACTGCGACCAAACAGAAGGCCACACTATCCTGGTCTTCATGTCTAAGCCAAGCGTAGTCTGCATTATATAGTGATTATTCTAATAAAACCGATAGCTTCCTCTATTTCAATCAAATCCGCATCTTAACATATTTTTTATTCAAAACAAAAAATGTGTAAAATTAACCTTAAAAATTATATTATTTTTAATTAATTAATTTTATGATTACAAAATCTGGATGGTACACTGGCAAGAATATATAAATGATACGATGCAATATTTAAATGCGCTATACTCATAGCTTGTAGTTTAATCTCTATTTATCAAAGAATTAGTTCGGCCAACCGCGCTTGCGCTTGTATTACCTTATTTGATGGATGCCTTGATCAAAACTCGCTTGCAGGTTTTGTCTCCCGCTGAATTAGTAATTCTTATTTTATTAAAACACATCAAAGAGAATCAGCGATTTTTCTGACAACTGCGGCTATAAATTCGACGTCTTTATAGTTTGCGACGCATTCGAAGGCAAGAAACTTATAGAGCGACACAGGTAACCTTAATTGTTAATCTGGCGATTCAAGACTTGTGCACGAAGCATTGAAGAATGAAATGAGTGAAATTCATGCACTAACCCTTAAAACATTGACCACAAAGCAGTATCAAGAACATAAACTATTAGATTCATAATTCAACCTCTATTGTTTTTTGCCTACCTTCAATCCTACTAGTATTTGTGTCCTTTTTGCATATTTTTTTCTATATGGGCAGTCAATATTTTAAGGTTGTTTATAAGTAAGGATATCCCTGGATTTCTTTATATTGTTATTTTGAGTTGCATTTTTGTTTGGGTCCAGAATATCTGATATTCGCAATCGGATGCAACGCTTCAGTTTATTCCATCTGGGTCACCAGCGTCAGTTGGACTATTAGAGACAATGAGGGCGTAGAGTATACACCATTGGAAACAGCACATTCTAAACATTGTCCGCAAATTCATGTCGATAGGATTTGCTCATTTGAGCGAAACATACGTAGCACTCTCATAGTCACTCATTCATTTAAAGGCTGGGAAAAGCAAATAGCTACGACTTATTTCTCCTGAATCTTCACTAATCACAAATTACCCTCAGAATAGCCTGATCTCTGTATTTAAATCGCTCTGGACGAGCTTTTTAGCCAGAATAATCCCTTACTCCTGTTTCCATTTTCCTCACGAATATTCAAGCGTTGAAATGCCCACAGCATCCAGGATATCTTCATTTATACTTCCACTTACCCACACAATCTTACTGATGTAGGTGACTCGTACTCGACATCAATCTTTCCTTAGCTTGCTTTCTACCTTCTATTTATTCTGAGAGAATTAGTCGGACGCCAAATCCTAGAACCAATGAGCTGACTTAGGTGAGTCATATGAGGCGTATTTAAGTTCCCGCAAGAGGCCTGATTCAACTCTCTAGAATTGTATACGCCCAGTAACCTAACCGCAACAATGGTAACGTTACGCAGTGACGGTGGTCTATTTCGGCTTAGTAAATCCGACTCGAGTTCAATCTTTTTTTCTGTATTTAGTTAAACCTAGGCTAAATTGAAGCTGCAGTCGACTTTTGATGACAGTATCTATTAGGAGATAGGGCTAAGTGAAATTGAAGAGCATCGGGAAGCTCATTTACACCTTTGTGAGAAGATTAAGCTGAGTTAATTTTTATTCGGCCGGTGGGAACTAATACTTATTGATGATCTGGTAGCACCGGAAAGCGCCGATACCGTATCAATCACCTAAAAGTTAGCACATAACATTCCCTACTTGGTGTTTTTAGTAGCAATAAGCTTTGGGGTGCTAGTAAATATAAGTGTGCGCCTGGATATCTGATTCCGCGAGACGCCCGAGTTAATTTTTCCAGTTCCTCTTCTCAGAAGTCACAACCACAGACTTCCTATAATCTTCATTCTATAAGTATGATTAGAATGGATATTAAGAGTTATTCCATTATGCGATTTCTTTAGTAAAAGTTCTAACACTGCTAGTAATTGCGCCTAACTGATAATGCAGGCGAAACGTTTGTGAATGTAGCCAATCAATGGTCCGATCCAGGAAATACTCTGGCAGATAATACAGAACCAAGTATATTCCACAAGCTCTATCTGACGCTGCAACCAAGTTGCGAAAAGAATATCGAACTAACAATTTGTGAAACTGAATTCGAAAATGTGAAGAAAGTGACTCAAAATTATGATTTTTCTATTAAATTTGAAGGACGTGCAAAAGAGAAACCAGAAGGCCGATGATCACATTTTTAGGGGGAAAATGTAAAAAGATCGAATTCGAATTTGTCAGGATGCCCCCTTGGTTTATTTTGATGTATCGGCAGGGAAGACCATTGGAATGGAGCTTGCTGATCGTAAGTTGGCCCATTGGAGGCCTTAAGTGCAACCTGAAAAGTGAAATAGAAAAAAAAGATAATACATAATTAAGAAGGATGGGATAAAAAGTAAGAATAAAAGGATATATATACATAGGGATATTCAACAGAAGTATATGAAAGATGGCATAACAATGAGCTTTATAAAGAAAAGGTAGTGGAGATTTGTTCAAAAGCTTAAAGTTTGGATCAGTAACGTCTTTTCACTTTCAACCTTAGAAAAAGTATGTCTACAGCCCATCCGAATTTATTGTATTTTTAACGTATGCGACAAGTCATGTTAGCTGCATTCCGGTGAACATTATAGTCTGTTAAATGTCAGGTTATTCCCGATCGTTCTGTGTCTGATTATTAAGAAGTTCTCGTTTTCTTTATTTATTATGTTTATTGTCCTTCCCTTACAATATAAATGCAATGGTACAGTAAACTCCCAAGCGATCCATTTTGTTGACTTTTCATGTTGTATAGATAAGTCTGTGAAATGTTGATCTCTCTTCTAGGATCGAACGAATACTCGATTTCATTAGCAGCAATCAAAACTTCTGAGCTGATTTGTGCAGACATCTTTTTTTAAATGGATGTAAGTAATTGGAGGTTGGAAGATGAAATAGTTGGCGAAAATCACGCTTACTGTTTAGGCAAACGTGAAGATATTGGGATTCAGAAAGGACAAAAAAGGTAAAGCATGGATTTAGTACATTTATGCAACAATAGGAAAAGGTACGTTAGAAAAAATGGCCTTGAGGAAAAAGTTATCGCAGCGAGGGGGGACTGATCAAGAGACTAGGGCATAGGACGTCATGGATTTGTTATTACGGATAGAAGCAGGATAAACGCGGTGGATACTAGAGCTAGTCAGCTGACAGTATACCTGTTTTACCATAGATGTGGTCCATGAAGCAAAGGCTAGACCATGAAAATTACTTAAAGGCTTTAGCTTTGAGTTAGTCTCCCAAACCCAGAACGTAGGAAATGAAACCTCGTGTAGCACAGATGAGGTGACATGGGTTAAGTGAAATACTTGAGGGGACTTTTATCTCGTATGAAAGTGCATGAAGAAGAGATTCTTAGCGCTTTTATACGATGTTCAAGTTAACAGTTCACGAGACCTTCGTTTAGGTTTAAAACAGGCTGAGCTTTCG
>CAAALY010000097.1:0-13017 GCA_900617795.1 Protopolystoma xenopodis
AAGCCTTTCTTTCATGGACCACATCTTTGGCAAAACAGGCTTACTGTCAGCCAACTAGCTCTAGACTCATCTATACTGTTTCTATCCTGTAAAATCTTATATATTAGCTATCATATCTACGCATGACTACTTAATTTTACTTAAATCGGATTAAAGTTATCCTGGATGGTCAATGCAGCTTTAATATCGGGCACTACTTTATCAATTACTACTTATTTCTTTAAACCTAAATATTTACTATGAATTATTTAATTTTATAAAATAGTTTTTTATTTAAATTTAATTAACTATATATATCATAAATACATCCACTTACCTCAAGGCATCAAACTCATAAAACAAATCACATAAAATTTTATAGTTCTCTTACCTATGCTCTACTCTGCAAAATATTTTAAGTGTGATAGCTTGCTTGTCCTCCTCAATATCTAAATGTCCATGCATTTAATCTCTATTTATTTCTTTTAGTTAAAGTAGGCTCTCTGTTAATCAGTTTGTCTCTTAGCAAGTATATCAATTCATCCTATATAACTAACAGTCATTTCTTCCACTACTCGTACTTTGCCCTTTTCGTCTATACCTACGGTTCCTTTTCCAGCCCTCATATTGTTTCTACCAGTGATTGCTCAGATGTAGGTATTATCTGCAAGAATAGGATTTTTAGTGCGACCCTTTATTTCTAAGTATTTAAATCTGCTGAATGGGATAATGCTTTTAATTAGTTTAGCTACGCAACATAAACAAGTCAACAGAGTGTAAGACTGAAAGGATAATAGCACAATAATCAAATCACACCAACCATTCTCAAGGAATAATAGTTACAGAAACAAGAGAGGTTGCTAAACACATTGCCCTTACAAGGCAAAAAATTGACTAGAATACAATGGAAACGAGTATCTTAAAATTATAAAGCGGACAAGCTGTCTATTTTGCATTAAAGTAGCCACAATTACCTCGAAATACGAACAATGAAGAGTCAGCGAGAATTTTGCAAAAGAACAAGCAGACTTGCAGATACGGCTACGATAGCTGAAAGGAGACGGCTAAACTAATAAAATAAATCTAAAATTAAGAAATAGAATGCTAGATGGAGGAATATGATGGGCAAATGGGGATTAAGCTAAGATACTTACTGTGAGAAGAGACAAATAATTAATTAATAATGTCATCAAAATTACCTAGGGTAAAAAATAGGCTTAACATATGCTAAGCATCTGGATTTCTTTTGAGAAAAGGTAAAATAAATTTTAATTTTCAAATATTATTCTATCAGCAAAAACCTTTTAATATTATAGTATATAAGTAATTTTTATTATTAATAAATTTAATTCATGTGGTGGTTGTCCATCAAGTCTATTTGGTTTGTAAAAATGCAAATTAAGACGGTATTTACTAAAGTTTAATTGTAAAAAATATACGATGTATGTTGCATAAAATCTCATAATTTATGTGCAGAAAATTAAGATGATGTAAAAAAGGTTAGTTTTAATTGTATATCAGTTTTACAAATTATTACATTGTTCATTTAGCACTTTAATATTAACAAAAATAAAACTTTTTATTTAAACACTTCATCATAAATATTTGAGGACTTTAAGCTCTGTTTTTTTATGTATTCTGTTGATTTTTTCTGCACATTGCTAATAAATAAAATATTCAATCATTCTATTTTGCTTTATATAATACATGTAATATATATATAATATATATAGTATATATTTAACCCAGTACATTCCATTATATAGTTCCTTAACTACAGAAGATGACAAACATAATTTTGAAATTGATATCGAAATTTATCCAAAAAGGCACTAAAAGACTATGAATATATATGAGATCTATAGGCATCTTAAGGTCCATGCAGCTACGTAAAATGTATATATGCCTCTTGGATCACGGATTTCATAGTCCATACAAGAAATAAAAATAATGTAGTTAACTTGTCTTGGAAATAAAAGCGGGCATTTTGAAGACGGAGCGAATCATTAAAGAGTCTTTTAATTAGGTAATGAATTAAAGAATAAGAATTCCATATTTATCGTTGAATGGCCATATATATTATCAAATATTTAGTCTTTCTATAGGCTCACCACTCTCTTCTCTGTTGGCTATTGGCCACATAAACATGGTGGAAAGAGAATTTTATAAATATCATCTATGTTACTAATAGTATTAATGCAATATTTAATGACTACTGGCTGCGTTTAAATAAAAATTAATATATGCCCTGATTTGCATAGAAGAAATGGATAAAAATATCTAATTTACTATGAATGAGAAAAAGAAAGGAAACTTAATTTTTGTAAATAGGGGGGCATTTGCCTTAAGGAAACTGTCAAGAAACGACTATTTCTAAAGAAATCGCCAGAACTAAAAACTTCTTATTTTATTCAATGATTTAAAGCGTAGAGAGAGGAATGCTGTCTGGCATGGAATAGGCATGGTCATGGAAATAAAGATTATCTGCATTTCACATATATGCAGGGTTTCAATAGAAATTATATAATATAAAAAGAAAAAAAAATTTATTTATTTATTTATATGTATATATTAGTTTGTTTATATTTATTTATGACAAATGATTTGTTCCTTACCTTTATTTGAACTCACCCTTAAAGAATAGTTTTTTTCTGCCCATGATATAGTCATTTTTAATTTTGAATATGGAATATCGTGCCACATAATTCATTCTCCTTAATATTTAAGACAGTTATCTTGCCATATATTAGCTGAATACCTGTTTTTGTGTATATCTTTAACATTATACTATAATTAGCATTGACATATATCTAATAAATATGAGAATGCAATTTTTTATAAATGAAGGCAAGATGTATTTAGTATATTTAGTATCTTTATATTTATAAAGATCTTTGCATTCAATTGTTAAAAGTAGGGACTATTTATATAATTTTTACTGAAGAATAATAAAATATCGCGTAGGTTTCTCAGAAACTTTGATTTCAGAATAGTTAAAATCAAGGTAGCAAAGAACTGCAGTATTTGATAATAAATAAGAATATTTTTAACAATATAATATTAGTAGACGAAGATATAAATACCAGGATGATTATCCTTATGTATGTTCGTCTACTGCTTTCGTTATATAAAAGTTAGTTGGACTTGTGTTTACAACATATTCGCAGGAAGACATAGAGGAAAATCCCCTTCATAATTGCGGTTTAATACGCAATCTTATCTGTTTGGATCCTCTCAGATTTCCATCTAGCTCTGTACGATATTTGCCAAATATTACTGTTTTAGTGATTTTACTCAATCACTGAAAACTTATCCGTACTACTTTCGAGACGTAGTTCAACACTCTGCCTAAAGCCTTCCATATTACTTATACACTACCCTCAATGAGCAAGCTTATGAAGTCTATATTATTAATTTTATCGGCTTTATTTGAAGCTGCAGATTGCATTATAGCAATGCGTCATGATGACCAAATAAATCTTTTGGTCAAGCCCTTACTTCATGCATCACGTTTATGAGCATACTTATTTTTTAATAGCCAACTTGAATTAATCACTACCATTTCTTCCGTTCTTCTATGACATTATATTGCTAGTAAAATATTATAATTCCATTTAATTTCTTACACTTATTGTGAACGTCTTCTTTTGGTTTCCAAATGGTTTTATTTGTTTGTCTTGTAATATAGATTCCTAAAAATATATGTATTATCTATGTTAGGTCGTCTTGTGATTGCTGATCATCTGTTCTCTGATGTTGTCCGTGTTTATTTAGCAGTATGCAAAGTTTTTTCTAATTCTAACCTCTTTAAGGCTTCTGTTTATTAAGTTTATAAAAGTCAGAATATCAATGGATTCTTATATCTTACATTTCTTATATTTTCTCCATATTCAGCCAGCCTTTCTGACGATTTCTATTTGATTTTCTGTGCCGTTAGTGCAATGTGACCCTATATTTCGTATCCTTTACTGTTTATGTTTCTAAATAGTCTTAAGCATTCCTTGATATGTTGGCTAATTATTCTATTTTTCAGCAATATACTTCTGCCTTAAGTTATAAAATTTGATACTACAGACTTCTGAGCAAACAAGATTGTAAACCTTTTCGTGTTGCGTCAACAGGCATGGAAAGAGTGATGTATATCTTTCTTTCGATAACTTATTATGGGTACTCCTTACAAAGAAAAATCTGAGTCAGTTTCTTAAAATCTTTGTTCTATTACTCAATCTTTATTAATCTTTAGCTTCTAATGATTATAATCCCTAATATTATGATCTTTCGTCTCTTGTTGTGATAACATTAAAAATTAACTATAACTTCTGCGAATGCTTTCTTTTTGATGCTCTCTATTTCTGTAGTCCATTAAGAGAGATGACCTTAGTATTCAGGGAAAGTAGATGTTCATCCTTTTTTAGCTCCATTGTGCAAAACTATTCTTCCTGCATATTAAAGACGTCATACATTTTCAGCTGTTTAGCAAGAATCGTAGTAGGCTTTGCCAATAAGCTGGTTCATACTTACCACCACACAACAACTTAAAAGAGAGACAAGTTAAGTCATTCCTTTCACGAAATGTGTGCTAAACATCTGTGTCATCTCTCCTATTGTGTTTTAATATCAAAGTGTCTTACTTGTTCATAAAATCCTATTTGAAATCTGTTCACTCTAATTGTTGGTTTTCTTAACTCTTTAACTGAATCAGAGTGTTGATTTATAGCTGCAGTTAAATCAGCAATCCTCTCTCTTTGGGTTCTATCAAAGTCGTATTTTGCTTCGTTCTATTGTACCTTATCTGCATATTACAGAGATTTTACTAAATTGCTGCGGCAGTATGAGTAATAATCAAGGTGTTGTTCTACATTCTACCCCATACCACATTGACATTACTCTCGCATAGCAAACCTCTAGAGTCAAGATTTTCGTCTGGCATGGTGACCTATTTTGAAGCTGAATATTTCCTAATCGCTGTGCTGAATGTACACCGCGTACATATTATGGTCAATCCATTATATCATAGACGCTGTCAATGTGCAAACTTATCTACGAAGAGTTATCTAGAAATTGTCAATACGGTTGTTCTTGGTCTTCTATGACAATGATACGGAAACAGCGATTCGTGTAATTACTAAAACAGTCCGATAATAAAAGGATCCTATGAAACAAGAGGACCCAAAAGTGATAATTGCGGCTTTACCACTCCTTGCATCTTACACTTAAAACAGCTGGATTTATAAAGAAACGAGTGGCGAGCATAAATAGATTCATAAAAGGTCTAGATAAGCAAGTAAGAAATTGTAATATTAAAGGAGTGAAACGATGCTTTAGGATATTTGAATATCCCTAAACAGAATGCAAAATTCCACAATTGTTTTGCACACATTTAGTCAATTGATCGACTTTACATTTCTCCTTGAAGCGTTATAATGTGGTGTCAAGTATGGCAAGACCCACTGCCTATTCAACTACAATGATCGCAAAACATCGTGGAATGTACTACATGCGCCATTTAACTCTAGCATAATATGGACTCTAAAAATTTAAGTTTCTCTACATTCTTCAACTAATATCACGGATTTTTTAAAACAATTTCAGAGAACTTTTTTTGATTACAATTCATTTAAATGTTTCACATTCCATCAATGCTTTTTCATCTAATTTCAACTAGTAGCATCTCTGTTTGTCATATTCAAAATAAATTTTACATATTTTAACTAATTTATTCTATTTGCTTCCATTTAAGCGTTATTAATCAAAATTAAGCTTAGTTCTTTAGTTTTTTTAAAAATTGGAATTAATTTCAAAGATTTTAATTTAGTGTAATTTAATTTAATTTGATATTATTTCATATCATTCTCAATTCTTTAAAACTACTCATAATTATTTAAAGTTATTTCATATTATTTCATCTAATTTTAAGTCTTTTTAAATATTTTACCTAATTTCTTTCTTTCTAGATTATTAATCCTAATACATATTGTTCTATTATACCTCTACTGAATAAATCTTATATGAGTCCCTTTTACTCCATAGCTTTTTATATTATGTACTATTATTTTATCTTTATTGAGATTCATTTTATATTATTTCAAATCATTTAAAATATTTTTATCCTTGTGAGCGCATTTTAATTCTTTTTATCTCACTTCACTCTCTTCATAGCATTTAATCGTTTTACTCTCACTACTGCTTAATTTAGGAATTATCAATCGTTTCATCTATAAACAGTTCAAATTAATTTAAATTGCAGGTTATTTCTTATTATATTACATCTTTTCTTCACATTTCATATTATTTCATCTCATTTCTTCTCTACTCTTATTTAGTTGATTTATATTGATGTATTCTTATTTTTACAATTAAATCTTATTTGAACTTAGATGACACATTGCAGCTCACTCCATTGAATTTTAAAGGCATTTTATCTGACGTCATCGCTTTAGACTAATTGCTATTTATTTTAGGTTTTATTAATTAAGTTTATCTTATTTAATCTCTTAAATCTGATTATCAATATTTTTTCTAATTTAATTTGATTTTATATTAATACTATGAATTTTAAAACATTTAATCGTAGTTCATCTCAATTCATCCCATTGCTTCTTATTTTATATCAATAGAACTAATTTCTTAACAATAAAATACATTTTAATTAAATAATTATATCTTATCATATTTAATCTAATTTTAATGCAATATAGTGAGATGATATAAGTTAACAATATATGAAATGAGAATAAATAAGATTTCCTCTTTTTTAAAGATTTGGTGCGAATGACAGTGTTTTAGTTTAATAAGAGGAAATAGGATAAAACCATTTAAAATAAAATAAATTCTTTTTGAAATCTGATTATAAGAGTATATGTTACGTAAATTATATTAAATGCTATTAAATGAGCTTTAATAATCGTTACCAGGTGTTTAAATTAATTTACCTAATATGTAGACAGGTCAAAATAAAATGAATATATTTATATTCTATACATTATTAATACATATTAATTGGAGTAAATTATCTTGTATCTTATTATTTGAGTTAGAATGATAGATCATTTGTTAAATCATGTTAATTTTAGCTTTTTTTGCATTTAAGTTTCGGCCACATTTCCATGATTGTGTTGCGTTACAGGCCAAATGTGACTTTAAAGGAACGCCAGGTCTATTGTCATATCATATTTTTGGGTGGGATTTTCCATGATGTAAACGTATATTTGCTATAAAAATTGATTAAATTACTTTATTATTTCCATTTAAGTATTGTTCTAAGCCTAATAGCAAATTAGTAATATGAGATGTATTCATACAATTTTGTTGATCAAGAACTAATAGATGCATCTTTTGAATGATATTAATAGAACTGAAGTTTCCAGTGAATTTCATATAGCCTTGCTTTGCCAAAACTTGATCTTATTCATGGAATACTACAGTTTCGGCCTCGCATCTTACCTAAAAACACCCCTGGCGAGAGTCAAAACATGACCGTGCCGAATTCGGGTTGACACGCTAACCACTCGGCCACAAATATTAGTTTGCTTCATTTACAATGCCACCAAAGATTATGATATGGCAGAAAGCCTAGCCTTCCTTGAAATTCACATTTGCCCTGTTAATCAAAGGCACGCGTAACAATGTGGCCGATTGATAATAGTGTCAAGCTTCCATTCTGCAGTGCTACGGTTAAATATTCTGCTGGATTTGTTGATAAGACCGATGCGATTTCGAAAATGTAGTACACGCTGAATGATAATAACTTTTGTAAAAGCAAGACCATGTGAAATTCAATGGAAAAGTCAGCTCTACTCATATTATTGTGGAAAGATTCTTCTACCAGTCCTTCCTTACTTTAAACGAAATTTGCTGAATACATCTCATATTACTTTAGTTTAATTAAATAAAAATATACTAAATAAAGATGAATTTAATGATAAAAAATAAAATTAATCAAAAATTTATATATATATATTTTAATTTCTATTTATATAAATTAAATACGATCATCCTATGTGATTTTATATAAAATTTGATTAAATTTTAAAATCAAAGTAATGAGTATTTATGAGGAAAATTTTATGTGAACATATGTAATAGAAAGATTTAACTATATTAAAACTTTTATAATGAGTTGATTTTGAATGAGATGTAATGAAGCATTAATAAATAAAATAATGACTTATATTGATTTGATAAACACGCAGATTAAATGAAATTTGTTGATATTATGTTTCAAACTTAGATGAGATCAAGAGTACTGAGATTAAAGGGGATTAAATATTCACTTGTTTATTAATAAGAATTAAGTTATTCATGCATTTAATAAATTTGAGGAAGTTAATGTCAACAAATTCAAAAAAATTCAAAATCAAAATATTAGGCTTATTAATGTTTAAATTATAATAATTTTTAAACTTTTTTCAAAATGAGTCTTATATCAACTATATAAATTTATTTTAGAGAAATATCATTTTATAAATGATTTTGATGAGACCCGTTTATTAGTATTCTTACGGAAATACGCCATGCAAGGTTAGAGCTTATACATCAATATCATTATAATTTTGAGGCTAATCTGAAAATAGGCAAATTCACTATAATACAGAAGATAAAAAATTCTGAAATAATGCTTTTAAGGTTGGATTAAAGAATCGTCTATCTAGTGGCAATATTGCTTTTTTGAATATAGTGTCTGATGACTGAAAGTTAATAATGATATAGAGGAGTAAAGAATAGTAGTATAGTTGATGATATCTACGCAAAATGTTGTAAACCTGTACTACACAATATCAACTAGGTAAAGATTATAATAAACCGTAAAAATGAACAGCGAATATTAGTAGATACGTTAGGTCACTGATAAGAATCACCAGAATATAAGATAAAATAATGGACATTTTAATGAATACACATAAATAAATTTTTATTTCAGACACTATATTTTATCAAGTTTTTGCTAATTTCATAAATCTCTGTTACTATACTTGTGATTGTAAAATAATTTAAAATTCAGTTAGTTTATATATCATTTACTATACTTGCTTACATAGTTATATCAAGTCCTTGTTACAATATAAATAAGTTTTCGAATAGAATTTGTTTGGCTATTATATATCAATACAATTTCTTTTGATTTTAGAAAGTAAAAATAAATCTTTTGCGCAAAATTTATGAAGGGATGCAATGTAAGTGTTAATAAAATTTGGAAAAAATGAAAGGTGTTATAGTTTTGATCTACTTATTTAGAAATATTTCATTCTATATCTATATTGTCTTTACAATTAATGTACATGCACACTCATAACTATGTGTAAATACCAACTGCTTTTTTAACAGCTAGATTTGACAAATTAATTATTTAAGTTAAAGCATTATATTTCAAGTTGCTAAGCTTTTTTATTCATAAGCTAGATTTCTTAATAAATAAAAAATTTGAAAGTCTTCATCCTTTGCAATTTGTCCGAATACAGATTAAGCTAATATCGATAAATTTAAATTTATAGAAATCCGAAAAGGCATCTGATATTGAATAATTAAAAATTCATCGATAAATAAAAATAAATTCTGAAGTAAGAAAAAAGGGCGTGTTAAATTTAGTCTTAATAATTTTTACCTTATTTTTGTTCCTTATAACTATATCTATATAGCTTTGCCTCATGGAACTAGTATCTGATGTAACTTGATTCTAAATATTCTTATATTTTACACTGTATCTTACTCATTGCTATTAAAATTATTACATATTATAGTCGACGAGTGAGTTAAAGTTTATTTTAATTTTGTTTTTAATCTGGGATTATAAATAAAGTTAAGATCATATATGTGTGATCGATACCTCTAAAAGGTAATATTTGGAATTGCAATTTAAAAAGAAATACGCCTTTGTTAGTTAGCAAGGCGCATCCTTAAACAGTATAACATAGGGGTACAATTAGAGCCACAATCCTTATTGGATAGAAATTTTTATTTGTACAAAAATATGTTGAATTCAATGAATATATTAGCACTAATAATATTATTATGAAATAATTTTAATATGAACCGTCTTTAGCTTCTTAAAGAAAATAAGGTAAATGTCCTTTATATATTGAATTTTTAAAAAAAGTGATATCATATTATTTGACAGGTAAACAGAGGATCACCTTGAATAATTATGGTAGGATACTCAGCATATAATAGTGGATATAGTGATTTTTATATCCAAAAATTTGTATTATATTTTTTCATAAAATATCATGTTATTTTTATTATTACGAGGTCCTCTAAATGTAAAGTATCTCTAGATATCAGTTATCATGTGAAATTTTCATAATTAATTCTTATTAATCTTATCCTCTGTATATTAGGATTAATCATATTAATAAATAATACTATACAGAAGACTATAATGTACTATACTATATACAGAAGTAAATCCACCTGAACAAATGCGATCATAGAAGGATTTGGTGAGTAATGAAAAAGAATCAGATAGAACCTGGATAATTGGAATTACGTATCATAATTGCTAAATTAGATCATCACGCTAAGAGCAGGCAGTAGGATCGAGGATCATGTCGAAGAATGTAGCATATCCACTTCAAAAGCTAAAAATTATTCAGTATAAATGAACTCCAGACAAGATGCATTCACCTAAGTCTCTATTTGAAATATGTTAAAATTGTGAGAAAGTTATGCGCAACTTAGAATTTAATGTTATGTATATATTGAATTACATATTATATAAGCTAGCAATGGTGAGTTATATTTAATATCCGTTTTTGGAAACATTTTAAGCTTGCAATCACATTATTTTTTTTCAAAATATTCCTAATTGTATTATTATAATCACAGGAACACGTACTCGTATGGCTGTAAGTATTGATTTATTAATATACTTTATCGTTAATTCCTACTTCTTTATTTTATTTTGCTCACTAAGTAAATCTATTCCATTATTTTAAAATTATGTTGTTGGATTAATAGTGATATCAGAAAAAATGTACTTCTTAAACAAAATTTAGCCTTAATTTTTTTATATTAATTAATTAATCAAAGTTACTCTGTAAGATTACCTATTTAAATACATGTTTTCTAATATTTCTCTACATAATCCATGCAAGTGCTGAATATCTTAAGTAACACGAATTATTTTATGACACAGGGCTAAAAGATATCGTGTGTTACCTCTCCCACTGTCTTGGATTATTTACCTCTCATATATCCTCGTATCACGCCTTCACAATCATAATCTTTTACTAGCCTATCTAAATCTCGTCTGGTGTGTTTTTTAAAGCGGATTTTATATGGACCCTTCCGATTCTATGTTTTCCTTTTCACCATCCTTCACGTTTGTGCTAAAAATGTTAATTAGATTCTGCAGAATTCTAACGTATTCCTCTATGTCTGCCTACCAATATGATCAAGTTACAAAAACAAGGTCAAGCAATTTCTAGAAATATGTATTTATCTCTTCTTTGACTTATAATACACCTCCAAAAATTAAAATGCAATTTACTGCTCTTAGATTCAGAGATCAAATGCTATTTATTATGTTTAGATATTTTAATTTGGGCATTTATCACTTATCGTTGCAATCTCCCTTTATGGTATGTTAAAGCTTTAATATATAATCTTATTTGATAAAGTCACGTTTGAAAAATTATTAATATTAAAAAAAATCTATAGGAATTTTAAACTCTCCTAGATCTTTTCTATATCTTCAAATAAAAACATAACTATTTATTTACCCTGTGGTTTAGATGTGTCATCCAACGTTTTTACAAGCTGACAGGATGGTAAAATCAAGTAGAAGGCCAAATTGTCTATTTAGCCCAAGAAAGCAAACTCGTCTTATTAAAATATAAGTTACCACAATATATGACTCAATCTACAAATCTATACATCACTGTGGTTCACGTATGCTATATGCTAACTTATGTTTTGTTTGTTTTGAGGCTATCAGTGGATCAAATATATCAGATAGGTTACTAAAATGTCTAAGATGTTTTAATAATATATTGAGAACATTTTAATTAATATTTTATGTTAAATATAGTATTCAGGAAAATTAATGTTAGTTTAACTAAGATAAGCAGCCTTAATAAGAAAATATTATTAAAAATTATAATTAATTAAATTATTAATCAACTATTAAATAAATTCCTTTAGAATGATTCCAAGCGTAATTTACTTGTGCTACCTAAAACCCTAAATTATGGGTAATTTCTATAGAATAATAAATATAATTTGCTTTCTAAAATGTGATTTTGCTTACCTTTATAACTTTATATATTTAATCGCAGGTATAAAGACCAAGATGATGTGACCTTAAGGATGTAAGGAACATAAACGCGGTTATGTCTAGAGTTATAAGTGTTTAATCATATGGTGTCACATAAAGCATGTCTACCGTTAGGGTTAGGGTGAGTAAAATAGGTCCAAAAGGGATAGGATTGTGTGTTTAACTGCGTCTTGGAGAAGCAGTCCGTCATAGTAAGAGAAATGTCAAAATTAGCGTACAGTGTGTATAAGTATATAATATATTTAGATGAACGTGAGAGAAATTATGATATTAATAATGTGATACTAGGATATAGGATACGAAAATAGATTAGAAATAAAGAAAACATACCCAAAATATTTATAACAAAATTGGTCACAGGATTTATTTCACTTTTCTATACAACTATTGTTCATAAAATTTAGTGAAAAAATTGACAGCTTCTCCTAGTCGTATACATATAAAAGTATTATTTTATGCATTGCGCTTTTTATATTATTTACAATTAGTCTAAGAGGGACACACTCCTTGTAAATCTTATGGAGACCGTGATTCATTGGGACAATTGCCTTACTATTGAGAAGTTAAGCCATTATCTAACTTAACAATTACGCTATTATATACGCATACATAGAGAGTATCTTTTTGCGTAGATTTGAGTTCTTCTATTAAATGCCTTATTAGTAGTTATAGTGTCATTTAAATTTACAAGCTTGATAGATAAGTCAATTATGTAAAAATTCAAAAGTAATTCTAACGATAATATATGTTTACTACACATTTTCTAA
>CAAALY010000098.1:0-12991 GCA_900617795.1 Protopolystoma xenopodis
CTTTCCTTTCTTAAAATACCTAGATGTCATGTCACCAAAGGACATTATGAAACATGTGTTGTAGTGATTAACATGTCAAGATTTTATATTAAGGTGTAATTAATGTAGTTTCTATAGCGGTAATGAATGTTAAACACTAGGCTAATATTAAAAATTAAAATATAATGAAATGAATAAATAAAGAATGTTTTATATTGGTCCTGTTACTATTGCTTGATTGTGTTTGTTTATTTATATCATTCTATATGTAATAACGTAAAAACTAATTGAGAAAGGCTGATAGATTTCGTTAAATGTCTGGTTAAGATGCAGATTTTTGTGCATAAAATTTATGCTAAATATTCTGCATAAGGGAGGCTTAGCAAATTAAAAGCATATTGTCTAATAAAACTCAAAGGAAAACAGCAAAAATAATAATAATAAATTTTTATTGTTTAGATGCTAAACATGTGTTATTAGAGACTAAAGGCAAAATATACAACAATAGGGTTGCAAATTATAAATAAAATTCCTAATCAAGATGATAAAAAGCAAGATCACACAATGTATAAGATCAATTTTATTACAGCATGAAAGATAATAATTGCGGAATTTAAGGTCAGATTTAGATAAAAACCTTAGTACAGTGAGTGTGAAAATAGACATTAGAAGTGTTAACATTTGTCTTCTTACAAATTACAATAAACAAAGTAGCATAATATGATAAATAGTCCTAACTAAGACAATCCAACACAGTTTATATTGCCCTTATGCTTCTACATCTAGCTTGCAACGATATCTCATTATACTCAACTTCGTACAATTTGCATTTATTTAGGTGATATTAAGAACAGCAAATTATAAAAAAGAGGTCAAAAGACTTTCATACACAAAAATAAACCTAATACATATGATATCTCTAGAAAATTGGTCTATATATATTAGATTAACCCTTTTTCTATGGAAAATGCAATCTGAACCATTTATCAGAATTGTGATAAATAAGAACGTATAATTAAAAAGCATTAAAATTATACAGGAAATTTTACGATAAACTGTGATCGCATTTAATGTATAATATATTGTATAGTTGATTTAACTAAGGTAGGATAAATTGAGGTCTTAGAAAACTTGGTTACATTGGTATGTGATTATACTATTTATCTGAGTAGCATAAAATATTTAAGCGATATCCTCACTGATTTAATCTATTTAGCAGTATAATAAGACCTGACATAAATAATTGCTAATTTTAATTGGTTTTGATACCTCAATTCTACAAATCGTAGTAATTTCATTAATCATGTAGTTATTAATGCATAATCTAATATTTACGAAAAACTAATCTATATATAAAAAATAAAATTTTAGATTTAAGCACTTTATTTTTATATCTACATCTTTTAGAATATATAAATTGTGCCCATTAAGCAAAGAATGATAAGAAAATTATCCTAGTTAAACTTAAACTGCGTTTACAGAATACCATATAAAGGATCTTATTTTAAAAATTTTATTATATACTACGTTATTAGTAATTTGATAACATGAGTTTAACTTTAAATTAATGAGGTTCTTTTACGTTGCTTTCAAAAATTATGTTTTCAAAATTAATTTATTGTTAAATATTTTAATTTCGTTCAATTCGAATCATTTTGGAGAGTCTGGTAATTTTATAGAGTTTTTACATATTCCATCTGTATAAATTCTTAGTATTAGATTTATTTAACTCCAAAATGTAAAAGAAAATTTAAATTATATTCGGCCTTCTTTGAGATTAGCCAATATTGAAACTCAGTTCAATCCCCAATTGTGCAAGCCACTGTAATTATTAGAGTCGGATGCAGTACAATATCGCTTTGAACTGCAATATTTTAATCCATTCTTTTCAATATTACTAATTACAATTTTAAACATCATTATAAAAATCCTCTTGAGAACAAAGGTTTGAGTATGATAAGTGAATTATCTTATAATTAAAAAAAACATAACATATTTGCAAAGAAATCAAGTCGAGCTATTTGCATAGATTATATAGTGTATTTACTACTTGTATAACTTCTATTTAGGAGTAGATAAGTCAAGCCTATAAAGTAAAAGTAAAAAAGCTGAAAAGGCTTTGATAAAGTCTTAAGATAGTGATCCAATCTAAACATAGCTAAAGTCTTATCCACAAATTTTGTGATGCCTAATAAGCTCCTAATTTAGTAATTGCAAGGATCTCTTATTTTACACTGAGCTAATTAGTAACCCTGTATAATCTTATTACGATTTAACAATTATAATCGTTTAATTTTTTATTTAAATGTGCTATTGTGTTCCATTTTTAAGGAAATTTTATGAGAATCTTTCATAATTACGCTAGCTTACTTAGCATCCTACCTTATTTACTCCCGTATACCTTTATGCTAGGTTTGTTGATCATATTCAGCAGTTCTTTTAGATATTTTTTTGGAAGATCGCAACCTTGCTTAACAGGATCACTCTTCTATTTCCTTAGTTTAAGCATTTTATTTGACATAAGCCACCCAATCTGTATAATTTAAGGCGGTATTGCCTGCATTATAAATCTGGAAACATAATGGAGGCTTAAGAACCTAAGTATATTTTATGCTTAGGTATTTTTTTTATTGATAATGTCAACGGTAAAACAGGCATACCTTTAACCAACTTGTTGTAGACTTGCCTAGTCTATACTGTTTATATCCGTAATAACCAGTTTATTACTTCTTATGACATAGTATCTTATGTGCCAACTCACAAATATTGTTATTCTACTTTCTTTAATCAGGGTCAATGTAAAACTATTTAATTTCTAACGATAGAACACTAAAGACTAGAGCATAGTAGGTCAAACAATTGCCATTATAGATTTAAACAAACTAGCCATGGTAAGTGTGGTCCCAATTGATATAGTATTAGACGTTCTTCATGGAACAGTCCTCTGTTTAAGAGACAATTTGTTAAAGATTCAAATTTACTTGAAGAGTTTTAGTGTTTAGCAAATATTTGCCAAGTTCACTGACTATCATGATTAATTTGACAAAAAACAGCTTTAATGGTGCCATGCCTACTTTCTGACTGGAAATTTACATAAACATAATACAATCTGGACTAGATTCATATCTTTAGATCTTACTTTACATAGGACCGAGTTGCGTAATAAGGATCACACAAATTCTACATATTGTTAAATTGCGTAAACTTATATATATATATATTTAGATGAAAACCTTAGTACAGTGATATATAAAAGTAGGCTTTAGAAGTATTATCATTTGTATTCTTACAAACCACAATAAACAAAGAAGCATAATATGATAAATAGTCTTAACTAAGACAATTCCTTACAATAAATATTGTCCTTATGCTTCTACATCTAGCTTGCAATTATATCTAATTATACTCAACTCCGTACAAGTCGCATTTATTCAGGTGATCTTAAGAACAGAAAATCATGAAAACAAGGTCAAACGACTTTTATACACAAGAATAAACCGAATCCATATTATATATCTAGAAAATTGGTCTTCTTTCATTAGATTAGCCCTTTTTCTATGGAAAATGCAATCTGAATCATCTATCAGAATTGTCATTAATAAAAATGTATAATTTAAAAACATTTAAATTATACAGATAATTTGACGATAAACTGTAATCGCGATTAATGTATAATACATTGTAGAGTTGATTTAACTAAGGTAGGATAAATTGAGGTCTTAGAAAACTCGGTTGCATGGTATGTGATTATAATATTTATCTTAGTAGCATACAAAATTTAAGCGATATCTTAACTGATTTAATCTATTAAGCAATATAATAAGACCTGACAGAAATAATTGTTAATTGTGATTTGAATTGATACTACAATTGTACAAATATTTGTATCTTTATTAATCATGTAGTTATTTATGCATATTTTAATATTTGCGCAAACTAAATCTATATATAAAGAACAGTATTTTAAAATAAGGCACATTTAGTTTCACATCTACAACTTCTGACCATCAGGCAATTATTGAGATTTGAATTATCCTAGTTAAACCTAAATTGTCCAATCAAATATGATATAAATGCATTTATAAAATAAATATATATATACATATATATATATATATATAATTAACTTGAATTTTCGTAATTCCTGCACGCTTCTTAATCTCAATGTCTATATATTTGTATCATCCTGACATATTAGTTTGTTTACTTTTGAATAATAATTCCAGGTTAGGATTGTTATTTAAGCTCTTATAAATAATGTTATCCTATCATCTTCTATAATTAGATTATCTTTTTAGTAATTACATTCTTTTAAGTATTTTTGAATGATATAATAATACAATATATATAGAAATAAATTGATATTTGAAACATTGATTGTGATAATATTTGGATATATGCTGGAGGAATGATTTAAATATCTATTTATTGTATTGTTTTTATGTATTTTTACACAATGCATTCAAAATAGACATCGATGATTAGCAAACATTTAAGCATTTTTAAAAATGAGTTAAGTTAATTCAAATTTTATATTTCATTTTGCATTAAATAAGTATAATTCCTAAGAGATATTACACTATACACATTTTAACAAGCAATTACTTAAAAAAATGAATATAAATTCGAATAATAAGAGTAAATAAAAAATATATTTTATTATTCTAAAAAAAGAGATGTATTTCAAATGTAAAATAACATTGGCTATTTAATAATATCTAGCTAAAGAGAGAATACTTTTATAAGAGATAAATGAATTAATCTGAATTTTTTTGGAAATTAGGAAAAACAACTTTTGTAAAATAATTAGTTTAAATATTGGCAATTAAATTAAGATATGATAAAGCAAACACAAAGAAAAATATATATAATATAGAGGAATCATGATATCTCTTATATTAATTATTTGACATATTATACTTCCAGGATAAGAAATGCTATGAAAAAATTCAGTTATGAATAAATGAAAAACACTAGATATATTAATACATATAGAATAATGAATGAAAGAAAATTAGCGCTATTCATAAACTAAGTATAAATTATAAAATAATGTTAAATTACAATAATAGTGCCAATTAATAAGATAACGAAATTTTTCTGAGCCGTCAAATAATGTAAGTAGTAAAAACAGAATCAAATTAAATTCCTCTCATCATAATTGTTATATATGTCTGTATCTTAATAAAATGGTTAAATGTCTTATATGTAATTATACAAATAAATTAATTTAAGATGCATACATAGTTAAATAATATATTTAAGTATATGCCAAATAGAATAATAATAAGGGTATATGGTAAAATCAAGCTTATATAATGGTAGTAAAATAATATCATGTATACACGACGCAGTACATTACAACTCCGGATGAAAATTGCAAAATTTGGCTAACAACACTTCTGCATAGAATCTAATTTTGTCGGAACGTAACCTCAAAATATCTCATTTTGATGTAGATTTGTAATAAAATTAAAAAATCATATAAATTGGAAAGAGATATGAAATGTTTTTGATATCAAAATGCATCAATAAAAATAAGAAAAAGGAATATATATGATATAACATTATCAATAATAATAACCCAGCATAACTTTAGCGACGATTTAATTATCAAAATAGAAAACTAATGAAACACGAAATATTTTTGCGTAATCGTTATTCCAGATATAATTATACATTATACATTATAGAATAATGTTTGAAGAATACATTTGATCTTGTTTAAACAAATAGTGAATAGCATATTAAGTATGGCAAATAATGAAAATTTTTATTTGCAAATATATGCTAAAACGGAATTTTAACAATTAATCTATCAGATGATAATCTTTAGAAATTAATCATTGTTTAATATTGATTGTAAAAATTATTGATAATTAATTTTTGACATTTCAATGCTCTTGTTTTATTTGCTGCTATATTCCGGCATTATATTGTTTTACCATTTATAGTAGCAAAACATTTATAGTTATATTCTTATTATTTTGTTTTCTAAGAGGGTAGATATAATAAAAATATTGTTTTGCGTTTATCTAAAAAACTGTGCGAGGTATATATATATATCATATTTAATCGAGTTTACTAACATTTGTAAGTATAATTAAAATTATCTAGTTTACATAAATATTATAGGATTTCATATAAAAAGCATTTATAGAAATTGTTTAGTTTTAATTCATAATAAATCAGTAAAATGTAAGTGTAAAAATTTTGCCTAACAATATAAATATATAAAACTACTTTGCAGCATTTCATACTTTAATGCTGGGAAATACTAGCTTCTATGTTTAATGCAAATTTATTTAAATTGTCTGCCTCATCATTAATCAATTTTACGATATCAGATATACTTTAAGAAATTTACTCTTTTACGCAGTAATATTGAAGTATTCTCTTATTTAATAGAGTATTTTTATTCTCATGTTTATATATATACATATTTAAAAATGATCAGCTTAAAGGCTCAGAAGATAAAATGTAATGAAATCAATTTATATTTGAATTTTATATATATTGCTTCAAATACTTAGTTTATTTATGCAATAGAAATTAAACTTAAAATAATATTTAAGTTCTGATTGATATTAGCTATTATAGTTATAAAATAATTACTCTTATTAAATAATTGCTGAGCGTTATTAAATGCAATTTTCTAAACATAATAAACTATATTCATTGATTTTTATATGCTACTATTTGATGTTAGGCATTTTATCAAAATTAATTATCACATCAAAATAAATACATTCTTCTAATATTGTCAATATATAACATTAATTAAATAGAAAAATTTAAAAAATTACCTCACATAAATAATTTATCTAATCTCTTATAATTTTGTAAATTTTAATTTGTATTGAAAATAATTAGCATTGACATTAATTGTGAGGGATCGCTATTTCTATATTTTGCTCAATTATGCGTGAAGAGCTGATTTAGGTGTGATTTACTGTATTCTTTTTTGTCAATTCTGCATTTCAAATGTGTGAACCAAAAACATTGATTTTTGAATTTTTGCACTCGCAAAATCACTGCAATTCCATTTTATATAGTTAAAGATATATTTCTTATTCAGTCGTTTGCTTATCGCCGTAGTTGCTGCATATAAGTAATATATAATATAGAATACATCTATATTATATAAGAACATTAATACTGAGTTATCTTAAAATTATTAGAATGGTCTAGAACAAGTAATTGAATAAAATTTATTGCAGTGATGAAATTTCATAAAAGTGTTGAGTAGTGAGAGATAATCTTGAAAAAACTAAGAAATTTTATAGGCATCACGGTTACCTAAAACTTAATGATTTGAATGTTTTTTTTTGAACTTGAGAAATGCTTTTAAATATTTTAGGTCTATATATAAACTAAAACCATAATAAAAATTTAATTTGTTTCTTCATAACTAACAAATAATTAAGATAGATTTGAGAATCAGGAAATTCTGACTCGTTATTTTAATGTTAAGTTCTTTACTTATTTATTGATTTTATTCCATCCGCTTATATAATGGTAGTAAAATAATATCATGTATACACGACGCAGTACATTACAACTCCGGATGAAAATTGCAAAATTTGGCTAACAACACTTCTGCATAGAATCTAATTTTGTCGGAACGTAACCTCAAAATATCTCATTTTGATGTAGATTTGTAATAAAATTAAAAAATCATATAAATTGGAAAGAGATATGAAATGTTTTTGATATCAAAATGCATCAATAAGAATAAGATTGAAGAAAATTTATGATATAACAATATTAATAATAATAATTTCATTATCATAATTGAAAACTAATGAAACACGAAATACTTTTGCGTAATCGGTATATCAGATATAATTATACATTATACATAATCTTGTTAACAAATATTAAATAGCACATAAAGTAAGGCTAATAAGGAAAATTGTTTATTTGCAAATACATGCTTAAACGGAATTTCATACAATTAATCTATCAGATGATAATCTTTAGAAATTACTCATTGTTAAATATTAATTGTAAAATATTTTTGAAATTAATTTGTGAAATTTCATTGCTTTTGATTTATTTGTTGATATATCCCGGCATTATATTGTTTTACCATTTATAGTAGCAATACATTTATAGTTTAGACCCATTATTTTCATATTAATTGTTTTTCATTAGGTTACGTATACTAAAAATATAATTTTTCATTGATCTGCAAAACAGTGTCAAGTTTATTTTTATATTACAAATTCAATCAAATTTACTAACCCTTAGCCTAAAATTTACATTTTTGAATTTTAAATAATTTTATAGGATTTCATATTATATAAATGTATAGAAATTCTTTACTTTTAATTCATAATAAATCAGTTCAAGGTAAGTAAAAATATTAAGCATTTGAATATAGATAAATTAACCTGCTTTACACGATTTACTACTAAAATGGTGTGAACCAATTTTTTCTATGTTTTAAGTAAATTTATTTGAAATGTTTGCCTCATCCTTTATCATATTTAGTATCTCAGCTATACTTAAAAAATTTACGGGTTTACGCTGAAATATTTAAGTTATCTCTCATTTGAAAGAGTTGTCTTTCTCTATTCTTTAAAATATACATATTTGAAAATGATCAACTTAAAGGTTCAGAAGATATAATGTACTTAAATTCATTTATATTAGAATTTTATATATATTGCTTCAAATACTTAGTTTACTTATGCAATGGAAATTAAACTTAAAGTAATAGTTAAGTTTTGATTGATATTAGCTATAAGAGTTGTAATATATTTATTCATATTATATAATTTTTAAGTGTTATTATATGCTATTTTCTAAACATAATAAACTATATTCTGTGATACGTATATGCTACTATTTGATATTAGGCATTTTGTCACAATTAATTATCACTTGAAAATAAGAAATTCATCTAATTTTGTAAATCTATAACATTAGTTGAATAGAAAATAAAAATAATTACCTTTCATAAATGTTTTACCTAATCTCTTATAATTTGTAAATTTTAATCTTTATTGGTAATAATTATCATTGAAATTCATTTTAAAGTATTACTATTGCAATATTTCGCTCGTTCATGTGTAAACAGCTGATTTAGGTGTCATTCACTGTATCCTTTTGTATCAAGACTGCATTTCAAATGTGTAAACCGAAAACATTGATTTATGAATTTTTCCCACTCGCAAATGCACTGCACTTTTATTTTTTTTATTAAAGATAAATGCCTTATTTACTCGTTTTATTCTCGTCGTAGTCGTTGCATCCCTATTGATATAATCTTAAACAAGATATATAGCCAAGAAAATAGCAAAATCTAATGGATTATTTTGCCTTACGTCACAATTAGTATTTGTCAAGACTATATCTAACATGATGAATTTAAAACATTTTATAAATTGATAATATAGGTAAGAGGTGCAGCAAAAAGTTGCCTTGATTTATATGCTTCTTGGTAGGAGATGTAGCGTCCGTGTATTATCTATTTAATTTAGATAACTTTTTTGCAAACAATTCAAGTCTATTCCTTATCTTTAATGAAAACCGAATAAATTTTAAGTATACATGGTTGTAATCTTTTAAACATAATGCATATTATTTATAAGGGCTGTGACTATCTACCTCTTTATTTTTCTGACCCCTAAGCCCCAAATTTGTAGATTTCATTTGGGCTTAACTATTAATATTTAAAATTATTTGCCTTGATTTCGCAATATATTTAGCCTTAATCTACTTTACAGAAATCCCTTTCAGCTTAGTAAGCTATACTTTCTTTATCTAGAGGTATCATAATTGCTTGTCGTGCCGTATCCATGTTTAATTAAAGATGCCTAAGTTATATTCCTATGTCAAGGTTTGAGCTGTATAATTTTACTCTCAAGTTAATTTATTTTTCTGTGTATATATGCAGATGATTTTACGCCATATATAATATCTCGCCTGCCACATTTAAGAAAGAAAATTATATTTTCTTGGATTCAAATGTATATATTTCAGTCTGCTTTGCAACTGTTTATTTCTGTTTTATACACGCCCTATATTATTAAATTTACTACTTCGCCATCTACTATTCTTAACTCTCATTATCATTGATTAAATTGGTAAGAGTGCTATATTTTTCTATAAAATAACCTCAGTCTGGCATTATCCTGATAAGGGTTAACACTTCTAAGTTTATTTTTAGAAAATGAAAAATGTTAATCTTGTAAATAATTGTATATTCGTATTTATATTTATATATTGCCTGTCCTACGATCAGAAATTTACGTCATGTATATTTATTTATATTATTTCGCCAAAGTAACCGCACTAAAGTAGCAGATGAGTGAATTTCTTGTATTCTTTAATAAATATCTATACTAAACTTTAACGTAGGATTCTGATACTAGTGCTTATAACTTTCTCGCGAACAAGTCGTAACTTCTAAACCCAGTAAATCTTAAGTATAATTAAGAGTTTGACTCTTAAAAAGTAAAATTGGAAATAAATTCAATCAATGAAGTGTTCACGATCAGTAACAGCAACGGATTTAAAAACTATCTTTTAATATATCAAGAACAAAATGATCAAATATAGGCTAACTGAAAAAAGTTATATTAAGAAGAAAATAGGTAACATTGACGTTCTTTGTGATATATACCATTTTATTAGAATGCTTATAATTCGTTTATAAAATATCGAATTTTTTAGTATTTAGAGGATTGTTGTTACAATAATTTAAGAATTCTATTGTCAGAAAAAAGCCAAATTTTTCCTATTTATTTTAATATTAATTAGTTAAGAAATATTATGTTTTATTATATAAAAAAACATAATTTTTTTAAAAGCAGATTAAAAAAAGCTTAGTTGACTTAACTATGAATAGACTTTGTAACGTAAATCCGTGTAATATCCCAGGACGGATACTCATATTTGATTTTAATTTGATAGAAACAAAAAAACTTAACTGATATAAAATTTGCAAATAATGAGTAATCTCAAAATTATTAGGATGGTCTAGAACAATTGATTGAATTAAATTTATTCCAGTGAATAAATTCCATAAAAGTGTCTAGTAGTGAGAGATAATCTTAAAAAAATTAAGAAATTTTATAAGCATCACGGTTACCTAAAACGTAATGATTTGAATGTTTTGTCTTTGAGCTTAAGTAATGCTTTTAAATATTTTAAGTCTATATATAAACTAAAAATATAATAAAAACTTTAATTTGTTTCTTAATAACTAACGAATAATTAACATTGAGTTCAGAAGCAGGAAATTCTTACCCGTTATTTTAATGTTAGTTTCTTTACTTATTTATTGATTTTATTCCCTCACAGCCTATATAATATGTAATAAAATAATATCATGTATACATTGCGCAGTACATTGCAACTCAGATTAATAATAGCAAAATTTATCTGCCAAAACGACTGCATATTATTTATATTTGTAGGAAGGTTACCTCAAAACATCTCTTATTGGTGTATATTTGTAATAAAACTCAAGAACCATATCAATTAGAAAAAAATGTGAAATGCTTTTTGATATCAAAATGCATCATTAAGACTAAAAAAGGAAAATGTATGATATTACAAAATCAATAATATTAATCCAGTATAAATTTAGCGACGATTTTATTATCATAATTAAAATTCAATGAAACACGAAATATTTTCGCGTAATCGTTATTCCATATATAATTATACATGAAAAATAGAATGATGTTTGAAGAATACATTTGATCTTGTTTAAACAAAAAGTGAATAGCACATTAGAGTAAGGCTAATCAGGAAAATTGTTTATTTGCAAATATATTCTAAAACGGAATTTTCTACAATTAATCTATCAGATGATAATATTTGGAAATTACTCAGTGTTAAACATTGATTGTAAAAATTATTGATAATTAATTATTGAAATTTTAATGCTTTTGTTTTATTTGCTGCTATATTCTGGCATTATATTTTCTAACATTTCTAGTAGCAATACATTTATATGCTCAGACCCGTTATATTCCTATTATTTTGATTTTTCCATAGGTTACGTATAATAAAAATATAATTATCTGATTATCTGCAAAACAGTGCGAAGTATATTTATCACATATTAAATCGCGTTAACTTACTTTTGTACCTAAAATTAAAATTATGAAGTTTACATTAATTTATGGGATTTCATATTAGATGGATTTATATTAATTATTTACTTTTAATTCATAAAAATTCAGTAAAATGTAAGTGTGAAACCTTTGCCTTTTTATAGAAATATATAAACCTACTTTGAAGCATTCCCTACTTTATTGCTAGGAACCACTTTCTTCTACGTTAAATGCAAATCTCTTTTAATTTTCTTCCTCATCCTTATTTAAATTTACGATCCTAGCCATACATAAAAAGATTCACGCGTTTACAGAGAAATTTTGCAGAATTCTCTTATTTAATATAGTATCTTTTCTCTCTTGTTTATAAATATACATATTTAAAAATGATCAGTTCTGACACTCAGAAAATATAATGTACTAAAATCCATTTATATTAGAACTTTATATATATTGCTTCAAATAATTAGTTTATTTATGCAATGGAAATTAAACTTTAAGTAATAGTTAAGTTTTGATTAATAGTACCTATAGGAGTTGTAATATATTTATTCATATTATATATTTTCTGAGTGTTATTATATGCTATTTTCTAAACATAATAAACTAAATTCTGTGATATGTATATGCTACTATTTAATATTAGGCATTTTTTCATAATAATTATTACTTAAAAATAAATACATTCTTCTAATTTTGTCAATCTGTAACATTACTTGAATTAAAAAATTTAAAAAATTACCTTACATTATTATTTTACCTAATCTCTTATAATTTTGTAAATTTTAATCTGGTTTGGAAATAATTATTATTGACATTCATTGTTAAGGATCACTATTATGAGTTGTATTCACCCTATTTCGTGTTTGGTAATGAAGGACTGGTAGTAGAATTTTCCCACAATGATATGAGTTTAGCTGACTTTTCCATTGAATTTC
>CAAALY010000099.1:0-12965 GCA_900617795.1 Protopolystoma xenopodis
GAATGGCAAAACTCACTGATGATGCTGACTACGATGCCGGCGAAACGTTTGAGAATGTACCAAGTCCACTATCTGATGCTGGGAATCATGAAAACTATTATGACAGACGACTTCGGACTAGGTACGTTCTATAATTTTATTAGTTTGTAACAGTAAGATTCTGCGGTTTCAGTTTCTGAGGTGTAAAAGTTTTACATGGTTCTTCTGTCTGAACGATAGTGACTTTGTCTACGAATAATTAATTATTATCCATGCATCATAGAGGCAGCCTGATGTAACGATCAGGTTCCTGGTGGTCGCAATATATGTGTCGTGTGTAAGTAGAGTTTCGAGAGCTGCAACATAAACTAGCTACTGATGTCATAATAATTACAAATTTAGTGGCAAATATGCAGTCGCATTTCATATTAAATAATTCAAAACAAGAAAGAATGACTGTCCTCGCCCTCTAAAAGCCTCATGCTTCATGCTAGACTCACATGGCCCATAAAAAAACGCCTATTGGTAGCATTAAAAAAGTGGAATGCAAATATGAATTGGCCTTATCATCGAGGCTTTTCTTGTCTTGAATGCCGCATCTTTACTGTGACCCACTAGTTCCCGTAGCCGTGGATGGGGTGCAATGGTACCATCGCCATGATATTCACGCTGCTGGCGTTAATGAGGCCAGTTAAGGCAAGGAAAAAAGTGAGGTCCAATCAAGGCTGGATCAGATCGTCTTTGGGCAGACATCGTGAGGCCTACTCATCTGATGGTATAGCAAACTTAACTGTCACTTGTGAAAAAATCCTACAATACTGCTAATGGCTATTTTGGTAGTATTTTGACCTCGGCTCGACACGATTGGGTGACGTCGAAATAGCAGTCCAGCCTCGGGATACATGGTAAAGAGGAAATAGCAGCTTGAAGTCATCAAGGGCAGAGTCACTGGACGAGCCCATTTTCACCAGAAACGAGGGAGGATGTCTCATGGACTGCGTCGAACGGAACGTCGTATTAAAGCCAAATGGCTCAAGTACAATAGGAATCGACTTTCGAATCTCTTCTTCATGCGTCTTCATACCAAATGGAAGTCACCCAAACCATGTTATGTCAGGAAACGCATCGAAATCCAGTTACTTTTCATATTTTAGTATTGGAATTCAATGCTAAAACAAAATGTTTTCTTCAATTCTTCGAGAGTAAAGACACTATGAGGCGAGTCAAAAATCGGTTCAAACCGATAAATGTATAGAAAAAGCAACGCTGTTTGCCCTAACTTCCGAGGGCTCAGCTAGGAGTGGATGTGTTGGAAAGGTCAAAGCTGAGAGAAATTCCGAGATGATCATCAGTTTTTCCGCGCACAAAACGACATAATCTAACCTTTAATTTTCAACCAAATTAAGCACTACAATGCCAACTCTTACTCGGCACAAATAACCCAGCTTTCGGCGCCTCGATGTTTTATAACCTACCATAATCACATAAAATGGCGGCATACAATGCTACTGTGAATGATTGCAACTTGTGACATTGCTGCCACGTGGCGTCAGGACACGAGCATTATCAGAAGATTGCTGTCCACTGAACAGGCGCTGAGCACAATCGCTTGTATGCATTGCTTGTCAGACAGGCGTACAATAGTCTTGTTTGCACACACACACATACACACATGCAAACAGGCACCAGCAGGCACACAAAGGCTAGCGGAAATCTCCTTTTCTCTCTGGTTTTCCTGTGGAACTATCGAGGAATTTGACCATGTTGTGTCCGCCTGATGTTAAATGTTAATTATATTGAGAAAATAATTAAACTGAACAATGGCTTCGACAAAAAGGTCTTTGCAGAATGATGTCTCTTGACGAAAAGCGATTAAGTCCACCACTTAATTGCTAATCATGAAGCGAGGAAGACGAACCGACGAAGCTCGAACAGTTCGGGTAGGAAGAGTCCAGCTGACTGCGTTCAACCGGGCTCAATTTGGTGTGTGGTAGGCCAACGTTGTCATGTTCTTGTCGGTGTTAATGTGCCAAATGTCGCCAGGTAGTGCAAAATGTTGTCCAGATGACGACTAACTACGAGAAGAGAGTTGTACAATCGATTGCTCGTTGGCTGAACACACTCACTCCGACGGCACAGTAACGATCGTTACCAAACAGGGCGGAGATCGGTGTTTCCCTGCTCCGGCGGAGAGACCGGACTCGAACCACGGTAGAGTGCTTCGATGGAGACGACCCCACTAAATCAGCGAGCCTCCAGGTAAGGACTGGGAGTCGAATTTTGCTCCCACCACGTTGCCAGTGAATTGCACTCAGCTCTGCTTGCGAATAAGTATTCTTCTCCAGTTCCAGACTGGAATGCACGCCTTATCAACACCCGCAACGGGAGTCGAAACCGAGCAGTGCTGTGTATTATTTCGACATGTTATGGCTACACCAGACTACCATAAGTGTCTATTGGTTATCTTTCCAGGCCTTTCCCATATCATAAACTTGTATTTGTAATTACACTCGACCATACTACTTATATACGTAATGAGTAGAGTGATAAAACATTTTTGGCAGCAAGGCTAAGTGTGCTTCAATGGGAACGCGAGGCATACTTATATCATTGTGGAGAAATTAACTTTGAATTTTGCCATTACAATCGACTATGTTATTTATTCAGTATCTGTTGTGATATTCTCGAAACCAAACTTCGTTACCTTGCTTACTCGCACCTTCTCTGCTTGAACCACTCGCAAAGGATCCAAGCGCAAAGCTGTTGTCACTGCCTCAGTAACAAATAGGCTCCAAATCGCTGTCCCTCGAGAACAAAGAAGTGCCATTTTTTAGAGTGTCTTAAATAGGAGCTGTGGTCACGAGATGTGCTCACACTTGCCCTTGTTTGAGGCGAGCAGACTCGAATAAGCCGAGAGGTCGAGATCCCGAGGCAGGCTAAGTGAAGTAAATCAGAGAAAATAACTATATTTTACAACATTTCCCGCATTAAATAACGCCTACTCGAGCGTTTTTTATTCAGACAATAAAGAATCAGGCTCTATAGATGAATCGTTGAGCTCACTTCGATTTCGAAAGAAAAAGTAATGAAAGGATTCAAAGGTCGATCTGCTACTAGAAGACGACAGCGGATTCCTCTTTGTCATTTTTCGTTTAGCTCTACCATAACATGTATGAATAAAAGCTAAGTTTCGAGGAATCGTTAAATGATTTATCCTGACGACTTTTCACTTTGAAGCAAAAGTCGTGTCAAATTTTATTGTAACCTTCTTGCTGACGCTGCTCCCGAGCCAATATTCTTCGATTCCGGTGCAAACGAGCCAAGCTTTCGCTCGTCATATGATGAGGGTCATCAGATCATGGTATCATTCTGACAACCATATTTAAGCTAACGATTCAGGAAAAACTTGATGATCAAATAAATACGTTGAGTTTTGTCTTATTTATTTTGAGCTATAACTGTAGTTTTCATAAATATACGTACAGATGAATGCGCATAAGTACATGCAAACAGACATACGCACATACTTCCCGTTTGGAATATGATAGATATTAACTAAATCAATTTATACCACTCCAAAATGTATAGACTAAAGGTATGAACAAAACATTTTTGGATAAGCCGGTGAGTTTTCCCACCTCTTCATCTTGAATATGGTTGTAATTAAGCATTACGCTTAATAGGGAAATTTACTCTCAGTTTTCGATGACTTTCTGTAAGTCCATGACTCATAGTCTGTGGCAAAGGGGGAAAGGATGTTAAACAATGTCACTAAGCCTTTCATTTTGTAAAACCATCAAAACATTAGCAATACATGAGGCCGTAAATGGTGGCCAATTTTGTCCGGCCATCAAATTCAGGAACCAAGCCTGACCTAATAACCTGTGAGAGGATTTGCTACCTTACATATTTCCTGAATTTGAATAGTAGCCCGATTTAAAATAATCTCTTAATGACACAGTATTATTGGATGTTTTATTTCGCAAAAAAAGTCTGGGAGGAAATATTCCTAAATTGACCTCAGCGTTTCTGTATAAAGTAGTAATTCGTAGAAAGATGCATTATTCTTGAAAGGCCTAAAGCGTTTATCTTTTGATGGCTTTAGTGCAAAGGTGTTCGTAGTTATAAAGAGCTTGATAGCCATCTTTTTCCACAATTACTTTGCTTGGAGGTGAAATTACCAGGACCATATACCCCACAAGGCTATCTTCATCCAGATTTTGCGGTGGTTTAGACCCTACCATATTGCCCTACCAGCACCACCAGCGAGTATATGTCTATAAGCTACATGACCTAAGCCTCATTAAGTTACACGACTGGCATTGCTACTAAGGCAATGAGCTACCCTCTCAACCTGGAGTTTTGTGTTTATAGGCACCAAAGTTTTTGTTGTTTATATCACTAGGTCATTGAATTGTTGCCAGCACTTATATATTCTCAGGTATAAAGAGTTTATATATTTCAGGAAGAAAAATAAAGCAGGCAATTGCATTCTTGAGTAGCACAAGCGCAAGTAAATCTTTCACTAGAAGACGTTCCTCCCTGTATTCAAGTCCTTTCCATTTTTTACCTGTTCGTGGGAATCAAATTTTTTTATCAAAATCAAGCAAAGAAAGTTGCCAATTGTCATTAGTCCCCTTTTTTGTGCAAAGGTCTGCAAGGGATCGTGATAAGCTGTCAGGTGAAGATGTGAAGAGGTGAAGAGGTTTTCCCAGATGGATACTATTGGAAAAGGAAGGGAATTGTCATACTTTCACATAAAGGTAGAAATAAAAGCTCCGTCTGAGATTGTGGTCTGTTTAGGTGGGATAAACAGCACTCAGAGGCATTGTACTTCAGAGCAGAACAAAATTCTTTTTCAGACAAGATGATACAATATAGAAATATACCTAAAATGTATCCAACTTGAAACTCGGGAAGTAAGTTTTATAGCTTATACAGGTTTGAAAGAGGTTCTTAGTTAGTTAGGTTATCAATTAATTTACTGGGATATCGGATAAAGCCACGCAGGAACTTAAATTATGGATAATCTATAAAAAACCCAAGTTGATAGAGAAAACTAAACAAGTAAACTAAACAGGTAAATATAAAAAAAGCAGAAAATTGAGCTCTTAGCCCTATGATTATAGTAGTACGAGGCATAAATAGTATTGCGTGATGTTATTTTATCTTCATAAGCCGGATGGGTCTGGGAGCTCAATAGCAGTGGCGCCGAGAATGTTACAAGGAAAACCAATGGCTATGCAGATCATAATGAGCAAGAACGAAAGCCAAATAGCACATGTATACAGTTTTATAAGTCAGTAAGGAAACATGTAAAAAATCAGGCCATAAGACAGACATAGAAACATATGTGGATCGTTAGTTTTGTAGGCTTAACTCTGTAAGCCATGTATACGAATTACCAATGAAGTTACCAAGTTCACAGGATTATAACGAGACCAAACTTCTAGAAAGTTGATCCATCCACTTAGTACTAATCTACTCTTGTATGATATTTTGAGCCTTTTAATTGTGATATCCACATAAAAACAGCTAATTTTACATAAGAAAGGCCATAAAAGCTAAAATAGCGTAAAAAATATTATTTTAATAATTTACAATAATCTCTATATCCTTCAGGATACAAGATAACGAAATGTTGCATATTATTTTGTCGTAGGTTAATGTGAAAACCAGTTCGTATTAAGTACAATATCTTGAATCAATGTTTTGATTAGAGTTAAGAAGGTGGGAGAATGACTCTCACTTGCCTTCAAGCAGTTTCCCTCATGAAGTCAAAAACAAGGTAGACCGACACTCAAAAATAGAAGGGCTACAATTGCAAGCTGAAGTTTACAATTAAAATGATAACCCATAATAAAAAGCAAAGAAAAAAGTAACTAGCTTTGATACACTATAATGCCATTCTATATTGGGAGCAACTTTAGTAATGGAGCAGCTAATATGGCATTCTATAAAGAAAATAATTGATTAAATTTAAAAAAAGGTTTTTCGTAAAATATGCATAATTGCGAAGATTTTTCAAGGGGGTCATATTGGGAAACTCTTTGGCTACTAATAAAAATAAGTTATCAAACTTATGATCGAAAAATGTCTCACTTCTATCGACATATATGAGCGATGAATCTTAAGCGTACTCAAAAACATTTTATCGGAAGGCATAAATTAAGACTTATAATAGGTTACGGTCATTCGTAATAATTCGTAAAGGATAATTCTTCTAAATGGACATCACTTCTCATATATTCATTCTTATGAATTAAAACTAAGAACAAATAAAGCTAGAAACAAATTTAATAAAATTTCATAATTACAAATTGGTTGCTTCCCTTAAGTTATAGATTACATACTACCATAAGTCAAATATAATGTTCATAACTTAAAATCAGCTGATCGTGAGCAACTTCGGAATAATCCATTTAAACTAAGCTCACCTAAACTGTTAGAAACTTTGAATAAAGAAATTTTGATGTCCTGACTTTTCCTTAAAACAAACACTAATCCAGAATTTAGAGTCACATCAAACCTATACATAATTATGATTTAAAAGGAAGAGCACTAAAGGTCATGAATTATCACAAAATAAAGTTTATAGGAATATGTTCTAATTTGTTTATACCTAATCCACCTTGTGCAGGCCTATTTATCAGGGCTAAATTGAATACTCGTTGCTGCTACAAAACTGTTGTCATTACTATTAAGCGAAACTCATAGGTGCACTTAATTTGTATTTTGGCAGAGTAGGTTTCAAACTCCCAGCAGATATGGAATAAAAATGTTATATGTTTCGAGTCAAAAATTGATGAAGGACTACTAGTTGAACTATTTCACGATATAAGTAGGCTTTGCTTTGCCATTTAATTTCTCTTAGCCTTGTCTCGCAAAAGTATTCTTATCCAGAATGGACTATTCTGAATGACAATCCTATCACAAAATGTAATATGTGAAAAAACAAGATAGCCTTGAATTGTACGCCTGCTCTTTGATTCTACAACAACAATCGGATGTGGCTAAGTTGTACGATTTTAAAAGTATATGCTGAACTAATCGGGTTCGAATCCCAATAGGGATGATAATGCATCCAGCCAAGGTCAAAATTTGGTCCATCCTGTAAATACATACCTTTTAAAGGCAAAGTTAAGTAAAATTTATCGGAATTGTGAAACATAGACATGTTACTTAGGAAAAGCCTAACTATGAGGCATTCACCGTTGTATACGACCTAGATTGAATACCCTTCTAAAGAAATGGCTTTGTTTAACCATAATCTACAAAAAAACAACGAATATTTTAGATTTTTTACTATGTTGTCTATATTCCATGTAGAAATAACCAAGACAATAAACAAAGGAAGGGAAATATTATGTCGTATTAGAATTTTAGTATTAATGGCTAAAAAGAAAGGAGGATTATTGGAAAATTACATATTTTAATTGCAATATAGATTAGATATTCAAAAGTTAATTGAGCTATATTTAAAAATTATTTCACAATTCAATTTTTAAATCAGTGAGACCCAGATCTTGCGGAAAAACAAATTCGTTTACTGAGCAAATAGGCTAAGGTAATGTGACTAATTTATTCAACTAAATTTTTACTCTTGCAAATCTATCTAAATAACCGCACGTTATTATAAAACTCCTGCATAATTATGGCAGTATGGGTTCAATAGATGGCTGCATTTATAAGAAAGGTAAATTATGTATAAGGCCAAATTTGACTTTTATATGTTTAATTTAAAACACTGGTCTAAAAATAATAAGATATCATTCTTATAGATTCCCGTGAAGACCATTTATATCTTAGGTATATGTTTAAATGCAATGCTTACCATTAATGCAATCGTACTTGTTCAGAAATCCTATATGAGCTTCACGCAATTGCAATCGTTGATATCTTTCTTGAGGAGCCTCCAGTACTTGAAAACAGACTGCACCAATGCACAAAAAGAATGCATAAGCGATTGTAAAGCATATGAGTGGAAAAAATCTTATAAGCAAAAATTTCAACTCTGTGAAATTAAAATATTTTTCCAAGTAAAAATCAATTTTCTTGCGTTTATCGGATGATAAAGGAACAAATGATAAATCATTTTGCTGGAAATTATTAGCTTCAATAGAGCTAATGGATGGTTGCGAGTTCAAAGCAGCTTTATGCTGTCTGAGAATCCTATAATCATAGGGTAGAGGGAATGACTCCTCAGAAAATGTGCCCGATGTGAAACCATCGTGAGCACATGAGTTTAGTTTGTGAGTGTAATATGAAAATTCACGTGTATGATTTGCAAGTGTCAATGGATAATTTGAAAAATCGCGGGAACTGTGTGAATTAAACGAAAACACTGTCCTTTGATCTTCATTTGGATGACGGTAATGTGATGAAATCTGAGCAGAAGAAATTGGGTGATTAAATCTCCGAGAGCTGTTATTATTAAGATGTGAAAAATGTATATTTTTTTGTAGTGAGGATTCAAGTTGTGATTCAAAAGTTCTATCATTAGTGGAATGATAATATTCTTGTGATCTAAATGAGCGAGAAGATCTGTAAGAATGTCTCAAAAGATTCTCGCCAGATTCTAATAATTTATGGGATGCAGACTCATTTGATTCTTCCTCAGTTGAACCACCAAAATTTAGAAACATAATTAACAAAAATTGTTGAAGATAAGCAAAATTAGCGTGAAAGAAACATGATCACAATTAATCTGCCGCAAACTGTTGATAAATTTTCGTTTGATACATCATAACAATAAAAAAAAGTAGTAATAGTAGATATAATAAAATATATAAATATAATTTTTGTTCAAAAATGAATTATTTATCATGAATAACATTTAATGTGCTTAGATATTCAAAAAGATATATTACTTATTAAATTTTTTGTATTTTCAGTAGAGTATCAAAACTACCAGTAAATCAGTAATATGAGATGAAGGACTAATTGTAGAATTTTTACATTGATATGAGTAGAGATGACGTTTTTATTCAATTTCAGATAGCCTTGCTTTCCAATAAGTTGTTCTCATCCAGGTTCGACTCCCGCTGGGGGTTTTGAGAAGACCGATGTGAGGTCAAAACTGAAGTCCGCCATAGATGAGAACAACTTTTTGGAAAGCGATGCTATGTGAAATTCAATGGTAGCGTCATTTCTATTCAAATAATTGTGGGAAAATTCTACTAGCAGTACTTCATCAACTTAAACGAAATTGTGTGAATACATCTCACATTACTGATTTTCTGGTAGTTTCGAAACTCAACTTAAAATACGAAAAATAAATAACGTTGTCGATTGGTATAGCAAATATACTTTTCCTTTATCAAAAATCCCACCAGAGAATATGATATGGCAAAAAGGCCTGGCCTTCCTTGAAATTCACATTTGCCCTGTGGCCCATGGGCACTCCTCGCAATATGGCCGAGTTGTTAACGTGTCAAGCACTCTCACGCTTCGACCCATACTGGGGGTGTTAAAAAGACCGATTTAAGGTCAAAACTGCAGTCCACCCTGGATAAGATCAACTTTTGGGAAATCAAGGCTAGGTGAAATTAAATGGAAGCGTCATTTCTATTCATATCATTGTAGGAAAAGTTTTCTACCAGTCCTTTATCCCCTTAAACCAAATTGGGTAAATACATCTCATATTAACTATTTAATCTCTGTTGAATGAATTTAAAGAGAATGCTTCGAAAGATAAACATCGTGTAGACATATATAATCTTTTACTCCGCAAAATTTTAAATAGGATTTTTAAATTAGTGTACAAATTGTTTTATAAATATGTATTTATGAATTTTTTATAAAACGTAAGTTTTGATAACAAATTCCTTTGATCACATAAGTTTCACTAGTTAGTTGGTTTAATTTTATTTAATTTAACTCAACAAGAGTTAAATTATTAATGAAAATGTTTAAGAATAAAAAATAATTAGTGTTTAAATAATTATCGTAATAAAAATTACTTGAATTTCAAAGAATCTAACCATCATTATCGTAATGGTAAAAGCATATTATTTAACACTTTGTAAAGTAAATTGTAGCTCTAAGAGATGTATTCACCTTATTTCGTTAAAGGTGATAAAGTAATGATAGTTTTGGAACCCTGCTTATAAACTGAAAATAAATTATAGTCGTCTAATAAATTATACCAGGTTCCAAATTATATTCATGAGTCAAAATTATACTAACTTGCTTAATGAAACTACAGAATAAAGCTATTCAAACGAAATTAATGATACTTCAACTTGAATTTATAAAGAGATTCTTAACAAACTAGACTTTCTACATAATTCTCAATAGTTTTATGCAGAAGTAAATGGTACTTTCTCTTTAGTCTGTGTTGAAGCCTATTGTGAATAAGCAACAAATCTAGCCAGATAATTATGCTTTCGTCACCTATTTAAATGAATAAACAGACTCAACAAATTATATGCAACCTTAATTCTATTTATTAATAATCACAAGTAACTTATTCATTCATATATTATTTTTTTAATCGACTTAAATTAATGGCTATGCTTCACGGCATTTATAAAAATAAGCATTGTCATACCAAATATTTTTCATTATCTCTCATCCTTCTACGTATATTAATTTTTATACGAAGCCTTTAAATTTTAGCTTTTTAATTAAGTTCCAGATCTTGTTAGTAAAGTTGAAAAAATACTGAGTTTCACAGAATCTCATAATTATTTCGTATGCTTAGTACTTTTTATTTATTTTGGAAAAATTTCTCTAAAAATAATTCTTAAATAATACTCTCTAAATCCAAATGGAATTTCATTAAAGTCAAAACAATTTGGTCGAGCGAAAAGGCCCGAAGTTAATCGTCCTGAGTCTGGTAAATCCCTTCCATGCCTTAGTCTTTCCCTGTGGCAGAGATCAGTGGAGACATTTAAGGCTAATTCAACTTACGAAACAAAAGCTCACCTAACTTTGCGATCTCAAAGGCATCATAAGTTTAGATACTTCACGGCTAAAGCTCATTCTGAATACAAATAAAAGCTGGTTTTCGATGAATCTCTTGAGATAGCATTATTGGGTTAAGTTTCAATTCGTATGAAGGTGAATGATAAAGAGATTCGTAGATAGATCTCACCAGATAGGGAATCAAACTTCGAATCTCTTCATCAAACACTTTCACTCGCAATGGAAGTAAGCTCAATAATCTAAACCCCACCTTATTCTATTATGCCCAACTCACCAGGACCAATAGATTGAAATATCTTGAAAAAAAAGCCAATATTCTTCAGTAAATTGGGTCTCCAGAGCCAAACGGAAGATCACGAGTCAATAAAGATTGAAAAAACTACCAATTTTATGAATAAAAATAACATTTTAAAATGTTCTGGGGTTACTGCCTCAGTATGTCCGATATAATTTGTGAGAAGCAGCTGAGTAAGTAAAGAGTTGGCATTTTATTAGCCGCAATTCTAGTCAGGGCTCTGATCTGCATATACGGTACATACAATCACGCAAATGAATTCACATTAGCATTTGTGGATTAATTTGCAAGCCATCTGGAAAAATAAAGCGATCTTTAGCCACACCTGCATCAAATGTCTAATCAAATAATAAGGGGCTTCATTGAACTATGAAGAGTTTAGGATGGAAAAAGGAGTTTTACTTTGGGACAGTAGTTTCCAAACTTTTCCTAGTCGCGGAGACATTTTTCAATCACATTTTTCTATGGCGCCCTACCCTGCGTATGACTATTCGAAGTAAGAGATAAAAAAAAGAAAAGTCATGTTTCTTCACACAAGGAAGGCGAGCTACTAAGGCTAAAAGTCAACTAAAAGTATGGAGCAACACACAAATTAGCCAAGTTTATATGTTTGCAACTCTAAATTAAAGAGAGGCTATCAAACACGGTGAAACATTCATATGAGTTTTCTCAAAAAATAAAAACATGGCACAGGAAGAAATATACTTATTGGTAAGTTTCGATGTGGAATCAATGTATAAAAATATCTCTGGATAGAATATACTAACGGCCCTGCTGGAAATCATGGACCTAGAGGAGCATCTTAATAGTAGTTATCATAACTCCCAGCGTCAGATCGTGTACCTGGTATATTCTCAGACGCTCCGCTGGCATAGTCAGTGAGTCTTACAATTCTTCGCACCAAGCTTCAACTTGTCAACGAGGCATTTGTAGTCATTACCTTGACCAAATTTCTGCCGAAACGGCTATCATTCCTCTTTTGGCCTATGCCCATCTTGCTACTACCTATCAGCTAATCCCACTCCCATCATATCACTACTTCTGACTTGTCTATATTACATTATTCAAGGGGTGCCATTTTTGGTGAGTTTAGTGTAGCATTATCACAGCTGCTATTTGCCTTACCTATATCTTTCTCGATTCGCTGCTCCAACTCGGACCTCCGATCGTAGCTTCTAAGCTAGTTCGCTAGAAAGGATATGTATCCACTTGTGGGTCTTTCGTCAGCTTAACTGTTCCTTCATACTCCCCGTCCCTTCATGGGCTTTTTACGACCCCTATGTTTCTTTGTATACTCTTTTTCAAGTATCCGTCGCCGAGGGATACCCGAGTCAATTTCTCTAATTATTCATTTCGTAATTTAACGTCCGTTGATCGTAGGCTTGTGATGATCATGCTCCTCCCTATTCCGATCTTCCGTTTATAGTTGTGATTAGATCCGAAACTAAGAATTATTCCGGTATATGCCTGTTTTCTGAACAATTTCTCCTGAGTATCGAATTAGCAAACGGTTTTAACATCAGGAAGAGGTAACCCCCCTCCTCTTTCTTTGTGAAATCGATTATTTGCCAAGGACTATTAAACTTCGCAATTCGCAATGTACCCATTCATACAATTCCAAGCCATATTTTTATATAACAAGATAATAAATGTTATTGATTCTAGTGAGGTCACAGAAACTAATATATAACCAAATCTAGTAACGCGTGATTAGTAGCAATTCACGCCATTAGAGGGCGCTTAGCTGCAAGCATGTAGAATG
>CAAALY010000100.1:0-12912 GCA_900617795.1 Protopolystoma xenopodis
AAGCTTGAGGACCCAGACTTTTGGAGGCTGTTCAGTAAGGCGGGGGAATACGAATTATTAACGGCTTGAAAGAGGTTAGAAAATAACGACTCGACGAACACATAATTGGCGACAGTGATCGAGTCAAATAATTGAACCACGGCGATAAGATGGATTCTAAGGGAAAAGGGAAAGACTCTGACGGGACCTGGATGAGGAAGAATGCAGACTAGAAGAGCAGATTCGGATCAACACTCTCAGTTGAGTGGTGGGGACGAGGGAACCAGCGGGGAGTGTGAATAGGTCTAACGATATCAGCAAAAAATAACACACGTGAACTAGGCTTAAATAGGCATGTAATAAGTTGTGAGAGTGAATGGATGATAAAAGAATATAGGACAGGAGTGATACCACAATTGTCAAGCAGGCAATTGTTCAAAGGATCGACTTAACTTGTCTCTTTGGCTAGTTGTAGTGGAGCGTTAAGAATAGCAAGGCTCATTGGCGATGAAGACTAAGATGAGGGTGAAACGTCTGGAAATGTACCAAGGCCACGGTCCAAAGCTGAAAATAATCATGGGTCATGGACAAAGGGCCTGACAATACGATCAAGTTGCGAAAATAAGGTCAAGCAACTTCTTCACATAGCCAAGCCTCTCAAAAAGGCTTTCTCGTCCAGGGGGAACAGAAGTTTTGACTTGGCAACCCCAAAAGGATTCGAAACAAGATCTTGAGTATCGTGGAGACACATCGCCACTCCGCAACACAAAAATGGGTTTACATGATTCATAGGACAGATGTGACTTTCAGAATCTTTAAAATCACATTTATAGTAGGCTTGTCAATAAGGCACACAAGTATTTTCTAGTACAATCGACGTCATCACATAAATTCCACGTTAGTACGCTTCGGATTCGGATTTTGATGCACACGACTTAGCTTCGAAATCCGTTAGTGGTGCTGGTGAGACCTATATAAGGTATAAACTGCCTTTGGAGGCAACGCTGAGTGAAATGAAGAGCATCTTAAAGCTTACTCGGAGAATTGTGAGAAAAACCCCACTATCTGTCCTTAAGGAAATTAAGTTCTTATTCAAGAATTGGTGATAGTTTTGAAAACGCTCCCTCTAAAAAAAATTTTAAGTCTGTCCAAAATTTAAGCATACTTTCAAGTTTATCGCAAGGCCAACCAAACGACCAGGTCGGTGCTAGAAGCTTCGTCAGAAGACTGACTATTCCAGCAATATGATAACAAGACTAACCTGAAATAAGAACGCTGCCAGAAAAGAAGCAGAAGCCTTGTTGGCCTAAGAAAGCCTTTTCTAGGACTATGCACTGTTATGAAGAGAAAAATTACAGACCCCAACAAAAGCTCAATAATCCATCACAATCAAAATTGCTCACTAAATATTGTATGGTTTCAAATATGCAAATGAATACGCAAGAGCTAGTATTCCGAAAGAGTTCTCATCTATGAGCTTTTAGGTACACATCTGATGGCATTCAAAAATACAGAATAAATTAGAAAGTTTACAAGGAACTCAAACCTGATAATTCTGGCTAAAAGGAAAGTCTTTAATGTCTATATGGAGTTGGCAACAAGAACAGATCTCGAGTTGTGAAATAAGTCGCTACCCTCGGGCAATATGAATACTCAGATAAAGTATAAGAATAATGAGGCATGGGTAGCAAAGCATGACGATAACTTAATATAGAGCTTTCTTATACAAGGAAGAAGCACATGAAGGTAAGTAAATTTTATAAAAACATAGTCCAGTTAAGATATTGGAAAAACGCTTGATTATGCATCATATAAATGGCATAATTACGTATGAATTGAAATATTATGGAAAATCCAGTTTACACTGTTTTAACAAAAAGTTAAAAATAGAAGAGCAATCATCACATACCAGGAGAGTATTTTAGCAGAATTATGATGAATTTATAACGCATGAATACTTGTTACGACCTAGAAACTTGTCTTATGTTCTTATTAAATCGTGCGCCTATCAAGTAGTACGGTTCAACTAGCTTAGCAGGCAATAAAATGGGATTATGATAAAAATTATATAGGGATAGCTTAACATAAGATTGTTTCGTAATAGACAGATCATGTTAGCATAATAAACACAAAATAAAGGGTATATAATGAGTGAAAAATTTTGGAACCAAAAAGTAGAATCATTCGCGAAAAGGGCAAAAGGATGCGACCAAGAATAACGGGCAGGAATGGCAAGGGCGGTCATGATGAATAATAATGCTTATTGAGCAATTTTAAGTCAATAACAAATAATGGATTCAAAAAGCAAACGGGGGTTAGTAACCGAATTGAATAAATGGTTCAAAGTATGTGCTGATTAAGTATAAATATTGATGAGATGAGGCAAATTGAGAGTAAAAGGCTTGATGAAATGTGTACAGAAATGCAGAGACGCACGGAGGGTTGATGGATTCGCGCGAGGCGTGACAAGACAAAATTGTCTAACATAATTAATGTTGGCTCTAATAAAGGTAGATATATCAGTGAGACAAAATAATTTCAGAATATAAGTCAGCTGAAAATTAATTTTGAAAGAAGAAAAGAAGTGGGAAAATATGAACTTGGTGGTTGAGAAAAATATATTCGACTAAAAAGTGTAAGTGTGTGCCTGTCTCCGCTATTCACATCATTCCGTAAAGTGGATGAGTTAAAATAGGGAAATATATGAAGACCAAGATGTTGTGGCCTCTGGTATGGTCGCAGTCTCCTTTCGATTTATAGAAGTTGGTTGACCTCGTTGTCGCGACTTGTTCTTGTTGTCAGGGGGACTAGTAGAACGCACCTAGTCCGAAATCGTCTGCCATAGTAGTTATCATGATTCCCAGCATCAGACAGTGGACTTGGTACATTCTGTCCACTGTCTGATGATTGGAATCATGACAACTATTATGGCATACAACTTCGGACTAGGTTCGTTCTACATAGTCGCCCTGACAACAAGACCAAGTTGCGACGAGGTCAATCCACTTCTAAAGATGTGAATCTCTAAATCACAAGTATTTCCGGCTAAAGATTATGATTAAAAAGAAAGAAAAGAGAAGCCAAAAATGAGGCAAAAAACGGCGTAGGAGCAGTATTAAAATTTAATTGTATCATTAGTAATTTAGCTGCAAAAATTACATTAATTCTTTTCTCTCTAAACGAGTTATTAATTATCTCTGTCAGGAGTATGCAGATGCCTGTGTAGGAACCATGTCCAAAAGCAGACTCAATTTCTGAAGTCCAACCAGACACGTGGCCAAAAGACAGATTTCGTCAAGGAAGCTTTATTATGCTTTGGATTAAATCGCTAAAACCTGTGGCTCAAAGTAAATAGGCTTTAAGGTTGATCGAAAACTCTTTATATAAATTAATTTTCTCTATTTACCGCAAAGCCTGAATCTGCTGATGAGAGAAACATTAAGTTATTGAGTGGTCGGTACCAGGTAATAAGAGAGGTGTGGTTAGAATTACAGTGTTGGTGAGCTTAAGATTGTGGTTCAAGTAAATAAGTAGTCGAAAGTGCGAAGAGGATATAAGATAAAAGATACAAAAGCTGAATTTACGTATATATAAATAATACAACAGTCCTCTAGCTGCCATTGCCATCAAAATTATCTCAGTTGGTCTGCCCCACATGATAATTAAGCTCATCTATGTTCAATTGAACGCGATTAGCAGGGGTAGGATGAGTTTTTAGAATGGCTTTATTGAACAAAATATAAAAGGGCAAGCTAAGCATGTAATTATACATACCAAACCTAACGCAAAGTGGGATCAATCATAATAGTAACAATAAATTCAAGGCGTCAGAGATGCAATAATGTGAATCGAAGAGACAAGCAGACCAACCAATTGGGCAACATGAAGCACTATAACAATTTTAAAATGTGAATAGGCGTTTAACGTTTTCCACATGGTAGGCGATGGAAAGAGTCAAGGGGTAAACGCAATTAATACAACAGTGAAGGAGCCAGAGAAGGGCTGACACGAAAATTGCTTAATAGCTTGATACACATGTTGGGAAGGGCTAAGGACAAATGAACAAAGAAGTCATTAATGTAAACGGCTTAGACTCTCAGATGCTGCAAGTACCATAAATTATTTTTAAAAATTTATAGTAAAAGCGACGTAGAAGCTCTTAAGATTTGTAGGAATAAGAATAAGATGAAACTCGTTGAATAAAAACTAAGACTTCATTGGAAGCCATTGCGAGTTTTAGGGCACCAAACGAGGAAATATCAAGTAACTATGGCAGCTTTATTTTAACACTACACGTGTGGTGAGAGTAGCCTTCAACTGAAAATCCCTTATAATCATACAAATCATGAGTATATTAGTAATGTGTCAATTAAATTAAGCAAAACGACTTAGAATTTGAGGAGTGAATATGCATATAAAATTCTACACGACTAATATAACCGGGCTAACAGGCTTAATATAATCAGAGACCGAGCTCAACCTAAGCGGAAAAAGACTGGTAGATAATAAAAGCGATTGGGTTGGTAAGTGGGCGGAACCGGTAACGAATCTAACAAGAGGGACTGTTGAAAAGGCTGAGGGGAACAGTATTGTATGGACGTGAATAATACATAAGTAGGGCTTGGGGAGCAGGAAAGAGGGCATCAAGAATGGTTGGTTGAGTTGAAGGATAATAAAAAATGGTGCTACAAAATATCGAGGCCATGCACAGAAGGTAAAGGAAGCAGATGAAGAGGAAATTAAGGGCATAAATAATGAGAAAAAGGAAGGACTATAACGAAGCTCAAGAAAGAGGTCATGAACCGAAGAAAGGCTAATCAAATGTCATATTAGCGCTAATAAGGTAAGTAGGCATTCAGGATTTTACAAAGACGAGACTGGCTCAGCCAAAGAACAACTGTGAAAACAGGGGGAGCTATAGTGAATTAAAGGGGAGTTCGCGGTCACAAATTGCCCGTAAATACGAGGACATTAAATAATTAACTGAATATGTCCATTGAGCAAACGTCCAAAAGCTGTATGTGTTTGCGGACAAAACAATGACTCTAGAATGAATCTTGGTGCCTCATGGGATTATATAGCTTATATTAGTTCTTGGGATATTCTGGCTTTTTATTGGTTTGAGCATTGATATCTTGTAGAGATAAATGTAAAGCCCAAAATATTCAATATTTCTGGTAGAATCATGACGTTGCCCATTTGATGCAAATTCTCATAGTAACTGATAGCTCGATTGTATGTAGTTTTACTTTCAATATATCTCCTAAATAACTATAGCACACCGAATGGTTGTTAAGTTAAATCATTGGATTTCCGGTATTCATAGGTCTAGTACTTACATCTATCCTTCAAAATGTTTCAGCATAGCACAAATATGATCAGTCTAATCTGTCTTCATCTGAAAAGTGCTGAGTTCATTTTTATTTCTAACTTAGCCATTTTATTAGCTGTCATAAAGTAAAAGCTATGAGAAAAGTGGAAATGAGTTGATCTCGTTTTTACAACACGGTCTTGTTGTCAGGGCGACGTAGCTGATCACACCTTGCCCGAAGTCCTCCTCTATAATAGATACCATAATGCCTAGTATCAGACCATGGACATTGTACAGTCTCAGACGTTTCGCCGGCATGGTAGTCGGAATCATCAGTAAGTCTCCGCACCAAGCTACAAACTCGTCAGAGACAAGTCAAATCAATCCCTCGACCAACTTTCTGCCAAAACGGTTACACTATCACTCCTCTTTCTGTTCTGACTCCTCTAATCCCACTCCCGCCCTACCACAGCTTCTGACTTGTTTACGTTCCACTGGCCAAAAGATGTGCCCTTTTTTGAAAAGTTTAGTGTGGCCTCATCGCACCCGCTGTTCAATTTGGCCTCCTCTTTTTCGATGGGAAAATCTAATTCGAGCCCTTTAACCAGATATTCCTTGTGGTCCCATAGATCCGTTGCTTATCTTTCTGGTTGACCGATTTCACTCGGTTCCAGACCCAGTGTGTGTTTTACTCTAGGCCTTAGAAGCACGTACCAAGCCTCACCGAGCAAAGCGCCTAGGCTCTGATTTCCATGCTTGTATATATCAAACATTGCCTTCAGGGGTCGTCACTTGATTAAACCTGTGTAGCCTGAGTGAACTGTGGACGCCTATCCCTGGTCGCATGGGGCAGCTCAAGTGGATTTCTAGTACATTTGGGACATAATGCCGAATTTCTATGACGGTTGTGCTTATCCGTCGGCCTAAATTACCTGACTGCCAGGCCCCAAAAATTGTACTGGTTTCTTCGAACAGACAGCACTCACTGATAATGTCTTCGCTTGATTTCCGAAACTTCCCATCTCCTTTTCTCATCGCGATACCTTTTCCTCCGGTTTGCGATAGATCCTTGATACAAGCGTCGCGTTGTTGTATTCTTTTTTTCCCCGAGTTTGCTTCCTTCCGCTTCCTTGCGTTTTCATCGTATGAGGCCCTTCTTTTAGTTGCCTTACAAATTATCGCGTGTCCAGTCTGTGCGATGTGTTCCGTAATTCAAGAAATTGAATGACAGATTATCAAACATGGTGAAGCATTCATATGAATTTTCTCAGAGGATAAAAAAGCATGGCACTGGGAGAAAGAGACTTATTGGTAAGTTGTGCTTTAGAATCCATGTATAAAAATATACCTCTGGAGAAAATGCGCTAAACGGCCCTGCTGGAAAGCCTGGACCGAGATAAGGATATCCTGGAATCACAACGGATCAGGAGGGAGTCATTAACAAGAGTAATCAACTTGACAATAAGGACGACCTAATTTACGTTCAACGGCACCATCTATAAACAAATATTTGGACTTCCCATGGGATCGCCTCTAGCACCTCTTTTGGCAAACTTATACATGAACAAATTAGAAGGGAACTTCAAGATGTCACAGCTACAGCCAGCAGTGCTCAAACGGTACCTGAATGATTATTTCGCTCTTTGGTCACAGGGAAGAGAAAAACTGGAGGATTTTCTAAAGTTTATAAACCAGACTGATGAAAAAATTAAATTCACGATGAAGGTAGGGAAAGGTGAGCGGTTATCTTTTCTGGATGCTGAAGTGATTCGCTCTCATGGGACGCACAAGAAGAAATTGTTAAGCAAGAAGTCTTATGCCGGGATAATATTCAATTTCCAGTTCCCTTAACAATTACAGGCTAAAGATAGGAATAATGAGGGGCATGATCATTCGAAGCCCATGTTTAACAGATGAGGAATAGTGGGATGAAGAATTGGATAAATTGACTAAAATATTCCTCGACAATGGCTACCCAAGCGAAGTGATACAAATAAACATACAGGCCGTGAAAACCCGATGGCCGAATGGGGATTACGAAAGAACAGTAAGGATGGAGAAGGCGACCAGGGATGGGTGCTCACCGTTTGCTCAATTAATACGGGTTTAATTAAGGAGACGACCCATGAAGACAATGTCCGATATCTGCAAGTATGGGAATCAGAGCTAAGGCGCTCTGCTCGGTGAGGCGGCAGAGTACGTGCTTCTAAGGCCTTTAGGAATAGGGCCTGGAGTAAAAAGTACAGAGATCAACCAGAAAGATAAGAAACGGATCTACGGGATCATGAGGAAGATCTGGATACGAGGCTTGAATCGGAATATGCGATCGAAAGAGGGGGCCAAGGTGGATAGCAGGTTGATGGGGCCAAACTAAATTAGCCAAAAAGGTCACACATTTTGCTGAGTGTAATGTAAACAAGATGATGCCGACTTCGATGGCAAAGAAACGTCTGAGAATGTACTAAGTCCACGATCTGATGCTGGGATTAATGATAATTACTATGACAGAGGACTTCGGACAAGGTGTGTTCGACTAAGTCAACTAAGTAAGTTGTGAAAACGAGGTCAATTCACTTTCATAAATCTAAAGGAGACTGCGTCCATACCAAGGGCCACAATATCTTCGATAAAACTAAGTGCTTTGAAAAAGGTGTTCACAATCTGGTAGGGTAGAGTAATATACCTTTCGCGAGGTCGCAGCAATGAATAACCGAAATTATCAGCATACTAAAGAAAAGGCAATTAAAGCGATCTGATAAATTAAAGAACTGAGAATCATTTGCATTCTCATGCGTAATAAAAATCTTGATTCTTAAATAGATACTTTATAGAAACAAAGTAAAAATGCCTTAGCATTCCTCTTATTTTCCATAAATTGAGTACAAATTTAAAATTAACATTCCCCAACAAATCATCCACTCCTTTCAGTCCAGAGTGAGGTTTTCCAATTTGTTTCACCCATTGATTCTCGGTATTGGCAAGTGTCTGATTCGAAATAAAGTCAATGCTCGATTGCAACTTTTTAAAAATTTTCTTAAAAAGCCAGTTAGTTTCGAAGATTTAGGAAAATTTAAAATAATTTATTCAAGCGAATAGTTTTAATTTTATGAAAAGGCATAGCTGTCAAAACAGATGGCGAAATTCTGCATAAAACATAAATTATTTGAACTTCTATAGGCTTAAATCTATATAGTTGGTTTTACTGACTACTCCGTTTGCAAGTTTAAGTAAAAAACAGTGGTTTTCTCGTACGGGAAATCTTTACTCTCTTTTACATACAATATCCAATCTGTACGATTGTGGGACAACAGCAGCACTATACCTTAAACTCGCTATTTCAACCTAATCGTTAATTAGTGCTTTTAATAAATATAAAATATGCGTAAATATAAGTATAAATATATTTAGGTTCATAACACATCCCTATCTATATTCATTTAGTGATTATAGACAAATATTTTTTAAGAAAAACATATAACGAAGTATATGGAAAATATATTAATGTTGGGGTCCCGATTATTAAATCTACAAGAAGCAGACTCCTTATTTTCATAGACTACATAACTAATAATTTAACCCCATAGGTATGGTTGGAAAAGAAATTCAATAGGAAACTTGCGTTTTTGGATGTCCTATACACATCTTTAGCTAATCTGGTTTCCTATTTGCTAACTAGGATATTTAGAAAATGCAAAAATTTTCCTTTGGCATTTCTTTTCAAACCACCCTAATGTAGGAGTCATGACGTCCATGATAATATGAAATTTGCGTTTGGCAGATAGCAATCATCTGGACTCGGAATTGAGACAACTAAGGAGAATTATGATTGATAACAACTATCCATGAGGACTGATGGATAATTATTTTAAAATATTGTCAAATAGGCTGGAGGAGAATACACATTTGTGTTCATGCGAGAGAGACTTGTAGGCTCATTCATAAGAGGTTATCTTAACACAAAACAGCCTGCAAGGGTTTATGGATCCATGACTCGTGCAGGACGCCAAATAGACTAATCTGATGTCAAACGCTTAGCTGGATATGGAGACTATGGCAGTAAGCGGAATCTATAGAAATCATCAAAACAGCCAACACCCTGAAGGAATGAATGTAAGAAGTTAAGTGGGAATTACTTGTGACTGTTGGATAGGATTAGAGGGAGACACAATGGGTACTCCCAAGCAGGAGTTTGATTGGGCACGAATCACGCATTTCAAGAGCAATGCATTGACACAGCACGCGTGCAATTGAACGCAATTGCATGCGATAACATTGCAGGATCAAAAATGCAAGTGTTCCACGCTTCATCTGCAGCCACTTCACTTTTCAACAATCAAATATGAAAAGCATAGGATATGCAACCAATTCATGAGATGCCTCATTAAGTGGACTAAGTTGGACTGTAAGAAGTAGGTAGGTATGAAGCCGGTCACCTTTTTTGTCTTGTGCTTGGTGAATTATAGTAAAGCATGGTGACCTGCTTTGACAATGTCCATCATATGACGGATGAAAACTCAGCACATATTCATCATGGTCTCAGGGCGGTGCGCAGAGGACTTATTCGCACAAAGCTACGGTTACAGCTCCAAGACAATACCAATACAACCTCTGGTGAAGCACTCGAACGTATAGCAAAGTTTGTGACGCTGGTGTGAAGTTAAAGAAAACATGTTCTATCGAATACAAAATAAGTTGTCAATCTTTCAATTTGTGGGGATATTAGTTTCAAATATACTTTTCCTACAAAGTATGACTTTTAACTCATCATAAAACGATATAATATTCTATAAGAATCGACAAAGAAAAGTGGCTGTGATACTAAGAATGATACAAGAAGTTAACTTCGTTTATATCCTGTTGTAAACCTCGTAGATCTTAATGGTTTATCGTAATAATCCAATCTTCCATTTAAGTAGGAATATTATCATATGTGAATAAAAGTTGGGTTTCGAGGAATCTCTTGTTTCATAATTGCTAAGCTCACTTCCATTTCGAGTGAAAGTGTTTAGGGAAGAGATTCGAAGGTCGGTCCCAACAGAATATGGTGGTAGATTACTCTACCAGCTGTCGATTAGCTTTACTGGGACATTCTATATGACGCCGTTTCTTAGATAATGCCCTACGATTCCGGTGAAAATGTACTAAGCTTACGTCCGTCGTATGACGAAAATCACTAGAGCAGGGTATCATTCTTACAATCATATTTAAGCTATCGAGTTGGGCATATTAGAACATAACCTTTCATAATGTTAAGTCAGTTATTTACTTCAAAGATATACTATTGCCATTTCTCGAACCTTTGTCATTTGGAGGTCTCTAACTACATCAGCGGATATCATAAAGCAGCCAGACTTATAGACTAGTTAAGTCAAATATTTTCTTTTTGGTCTTATTATCACAATTTACTTTAAATTTTACATATATTTAATCTCGCCATCAGCAAATGCAGATCATGTGACTCCAGCGGCGAACATTTTTCAATTATTAATGCCATTTATGTGAATAATAAAGTAGTGTCTGGTTGATAAACAAATGTCTATCCACTCACTCGCCAAATGTGACAAAAGCATAATTAATTTACATGTAGCCACTAAGTAAACTATCGCAATGGATCGCTATTCCTCGCCGTCGGCTTACCTCGAATGTACAGCGAAATATACTGGCAGGATACCACCTTTCGTAATTTTTCATGGGCAGGTTAACTATCAGTCAAGAAGAATACGATTCCACTAAAGATACGTATTTACTCAAAAAGATAATCCAAATAGTTTCCCGAAAAAGATAAAAATTCTGATCAAGATAGTGACATTTGCCAAAAATAGTGATAAAATCGATAGGGAATAAGAGGAAATAAAATAGATGAAAAGCAGTTCAGACTTCTATCGAGCTTAGCTTTCACCAAGTTGTGATAGCAAGAATGAGAAATAAGCCTAGAACAGTACCAATGTGTAGATAACTTGTTCCAATTAAAGGTACGCGAAGCGAAAATAAGCCTTATATGTAATTGATCTCTGAGAAAGTGTCATCTAGACAGTTGATTGGAATGCATAAATAAGTCGGTAAAAAGCGGGTGGGAGTGGTTGTTTTGCGAGTACAGACAGGAATAAACCAAATATTAATAGAAAGAGGATGTAAAATATGCATGGAATAATAAGACAGATGATCTGTTAGAATCAGTAATTGACGCAGAGAGAAAAGGCAAATTTCAAGATAATAAGATGAAATATGATTTAGAGGTATCCCGAAGCTAGCACAAGTCTAGAATGGCTATGGCCGATATTGGAAACTCACTTAATGTAATAGCTAAATTATTTGAATCTCGTAGGTGTCATTTGATTCAATTAAGCACGGAAGTTATATTCGTAGCCTGGATGGGACATAACCCCTGCAAAAGCGTGTTCGAAGTCTGTTTTAACGATGTTAGCAGTTTCATGGATGAATCATTCAGAGATTTTTAAGAGAAATAAGGGGAAGATGTCTTGACTTACCAAAACATTTCTGTCACTCACTTCCTATAGACTTACCAGAGAGTCAAGAAACAGGATTAGATAGAAGTTTTATCCTTAAAAAAGGTCAAAAGGGTAAACAGAGGTAGCCAATATTGTATTTAGTCATTAAAGGTGATGCAGGACAAGACGAGCTGTCATTGAGAAATTAGAATATATGTCGCAATAAACTACTACAACCTTAGGATGAAAATACGAAAAGCTACGCGACCGCTAGAAAAAGTAATCAGTCACTTCTTGAAATAATTAAATGCTCACGTAAATACAAAAGATAGTTTAGAAAACTGCGTTAAAATAAAAAGTCTAATCAACTAATAAATACGATAAGGAAATAATTAAGTGAACAAGTAAAAATGTCAACGAATAATAGCTAGTTGGCGCAGAATTCTGCTGAATTGTAAGGTGGGGACCAAGCAATATCTCCTTCATATGCCATCTGAAAAATGGATAAAGAGATGGAGGTCGGAACCTTGTAGCAGTTTTTAGTAATAGCATGCTAAATATCAACTTTTGTTAGTTCGCATGAATGCAATGGTGCCCCTTGTAGCAATTATGCTACTAAGTGGGCTGACCTTGTTTTCGCGACTTGGTCGTGTTGTCAGGGCGACTTAGACATATTTTGTCCGAAGTACCCTGCTACAGTAGTTATCATAATTCCCAGTGTCGGACCGTGGACTTGGCACATTTTTAGGCGTCCGACGCTGGGAATTATGATGAATACTATAGCAGAGGACTTAGGACAAAGTGAGTCCAACTAAGTCTCTCTGACAGCACGACCAAATTGCGGAAACGAGGTCAGCCCACTTCTATGCACCGAAAGGAGAATGCGACTATACCAAGGGTCATACTATCTTGGTCTTCACATCTTAAATTATATTAAGTCAGATCAGGAAATACCAGCTATACTATACATGAGGTTACGGGCGCTAAATCAGAGGATTAAAAAAAACTAAAAAAAACACTCATCGCAGTGCATAGTTAGGACCCATGGACACAATTTTTATTCCAAGATTAAATAACTGTAGAATAAATAAAGTGATAAAAGTGAGAAATCGTTAAGGATGCCAGATGCATTGAGGCAGATACGACAAGTTATATTCTTTTATTTCTTTCTTT